>JAJMSN010000048.1:0-111958 GCA_030558435.1 Kodamaea kakaduensis
CGCAATTAAAAAACACAGCGAAATCTTATTTAGAGAGGTGCGAAATGTTTGTGGGTTTCCCTGTAGTAGACCAGAATTAAAAGAAGTAGGCTGAAGACTAAAAGACTAGACTGAAGACTAAAAAACTAGACTGAAGACTAAAAGACTAGACTGAAGAATAAAACGCTAGAAGTGAAGAAGACTGGATAAACTAAAATAAGTAGGGAAGAGACCACATCATGGCAAATACTGGTTACTTGGTCTTATCCCTTCAGTATGAAATGTCCTGTATATAATACAGCCCAAAGTTCAAGACCAACTAATATTGGTGATGCAATAGGTTGTACTAGGTTCTAGTGTACTGTAAGTTGTACTACGAAAATACTGGTACTGTTTTGGGAAGTATTAGGAGTACTAGTGATACTGATAAGTTGTCTAGGAGCTCTGATACTAATAGGTTGACTGATACTGTTACAAGTTACTAGGAAAGTACGATACTGTATAGATGATACTAGTAGTGCCTTACCTACACTTTTTACTAGAACAATAGAGTAGAGTGGGTAAGTTGACAGAATATAGAGCTGTTCCAGTAGAGCAAGATGAAGCAGATTATAGTATTTTTCAGGCCTGATTGGAAAATTTTGGGTCAACGCTCACAACCATTAAATTTTCACTCGACCTTATTGTGTAACCGGACAAACCAATAAGAATAGGGCGTTTGGTCTAGTGGTATGATTCTCGCTTTGGGTGCGAGAGGCCCTGGGTTCAATTCCCAGAATGCCCCAACTTTTTTTCCCATTTCACTATTAGTTAATGAGACTTGAAGTACTCACCGTTACTTACTACTTTCATTTCTGAAAGTAGTCATTTCACTACTTTTTCAGTACTCTTCACTTTTTCACTTTTCACCACTTCTAGTCCTTTTTGTACGTTTCTCTCGTTTATTCGTTCCTTCTTTGTGATGTTTCTAGAACTTTATTCGTATTATCAGGTACATCAGTAGCGTGTCTCGGTATCAGTAGTGGTCATAGAATTTATTGACTCTAAAATACTGATACTTACTGCCAGACTACCGCTAACTCCTCGATTCGCTTCGCTCATCGAGAAGTATCTATTCTCGTATTTCCCCACTATTCTTTGTGACTTTACGGACTTTGCGGTGCGGACTTGTTTTTGTGGCTGTGCCAGCCGGGTGTTCCATCTGAACAATTGCTGGTCTAGTCAAAGCAATGATAAGGATTAGGATATTAAGGATAGGGTAGGGTAGGGTATTTCGGGATGGGTATAACGGGTAGGGGAAGGGTATTACGGGTACCAAGTGTATTATGGGTGATATTGATAATTGACCGAACAGGTCAATTGGACTAGATTCAGGCACTTTGTAGACATTGGACTTGACGTCTGTATATTCAATTGAGTAAATCCATTTCGCATCCATTTCGCATCCATTTCGCAGTCCATTCGCGCATTCGCAATCCATTTCGCAGTCCATTCGCAATCCAATTTCGCTTCGCTCAATTGGATTTGTAGCAATTATTCCCAATTAAGACTCAAAATATCTTTTCCCTCATGTCGACTGTTCTTCTTCGTCTCTCCAATAAAGGCGAACCAGTCAACAATGAGGCCGTTGAGAACGGAGTGTTGATCCTCCCCGCAGGCTCACAGCCCTCCAATGGCCCTTTATTCAACCTCCAGTTCCTTTTGAACGCCGCGCTGGACGTTTGTGAAAACGCCGTCCTCAAGACAAATGTCCCTAAATCTGGCAAGTTTGTGAGGGACAACTACCAGGAATTCCCCATAAAGGCTTCGTTCTACAAAGACACCGTGATTCTGGTACCAATTTATGCTCCAGGTGCCTACAACTACTATATCGAGTACGGTAAGGGGGAAAAGACTGAAAAGTACTACTTTAACGTGCCCCCTTATTTGGAGAAGAGTTCTACTTCTAGTTCTACTACTAGTACTAGTACAAGTACTGGCTCCTTCCTTCCATTCAACTCCCTCAACATTGAAACTGTTGTTTCTAAATGGATTGGTGACTTTTCCCATTGGGACTCCTTTTTCAAAGGAATTAGTGCCAAAGGATACAATATGATCCACTTTACCCCCCTCCAAGAACGCGGGTCTTCCGATTCTCCCTATTCCATCTACGATCAGCTCAAGTTTGACCCCAAGATCTTTTCTGGTGATGCCGCGTCGCAAATTTCAAGTGTTTTGGATAAACACGGGCTCTTGTCCTTAACCGATGTGGTTTGGAACCACACCGCCGACAACTCCGCGTGGATTCGCGAGTTCCCCGACGTGGGATACAATGCCGAAACAGCGCCTCATTTGGTGGCTGCAATTGAGTTGGACGAGGCGCTTCTCGACTTTTCTTCAAAAATTGAAGAGTACGGTTTGTCCAATGAAATAAACGGTGAAGACGATATTTCAAAGGTAGTGGACGCTATTAATTCACACGTGCTTGGTCCTCTCAAATTATGGCAGTACTACGTGTATGATCGGGAGAATGTTGCTGAGATACTCAAAAGTCCAAAAAAAGACTTGGAGGTTCCCCAACTCAATGGAATCGACCAGGTGGCTGCGTTTGTGGAGGAAGTCAGTGGAGGCGCAAAGTTGGTGGGGTCCCGGTTTGGTAACGTTTTGGATGGTGGGGTCTTGCGTGCTGTTTTGGAGGCTGCCTTTGGAACAGATGAGGGTGTGGTGTTGGAAAAGGCATTGCAAGTGGTGGACAAAATCAATGCTCCATTGTATGCCATGTACGACGACGATATTGCCACCATCAAGAACCAATTGGCGGGTAGAATCAGGTTCTTGAGGTTGGAGGATGGCGGTCCAAAGTTGGGACCAGTAACCCCTAAAAACCCCCTTACTGAACCATACTTTACCAGGTTCACCAAAGACGGAAAAAAGTATGCGCTTGCTAACAACGGTTGGATATGGGCCGGTAATCCGTTGATTGACTTTGCTTCCGACCAATCCCGTGCGTACTTGCGCCGTGAGGTCATTGTATGGGGAGACTGTGTCAAGTTGCGGTACGGGCGTGGACCCAAGGACTCCCCACACTTGTGGGACCGGATGTTGGAGTATACCCGGATCTGTGCACGGACATTCAACGGGTTCCGGATCGACAACTGTCACCTGACCCCACTCCATGTGGGCGAGATCTTGTTGGACGCTGCACGTAACGAGAACCCCAACCTCTATGTTGTGGCTGAATTGTTTAGTGGCTCTGCTGAAATGGACAAGATTTACGTTGAGAGATTGGGTATCAACAGTTTGATTCGTGAGGCGATGCAGGCCCACTCTGTTGCTGAATTATCGACTTTGGTGCACAAGCATGGAGGCAGGCCAATAGGTTCTTTTAGTTGGATGCCATTGGATGCGTTTGCGTTGCACAAGTCGACTGACGACACCGAAGATTCCCTCTCGCAAATTGGAGTGCCCAGAGTGTTGACCAGCCAGGCACCACATGCTTTGGTGATGGACTGTACCCACGATAACGAGATGCCCACCCAAAAGAGAACTACTGAGGATACGCTCCCAAATGCTGCATTAGTAGCATTTTGCCTGAGTGCAGTTGGTTCGGTATACGGGTACGATGAGTGCTACCCCAAGTTGTTGGATGTGGTTGGTGAAAAGAGGAGGTATGCTGATGTTTCCAACTTTTCCGACTCCGTCGGATATGTAAAGAGCCGCCTTTATTCAATCCGTGCCTCTCTTGCCTCAGAAAGTAAGGATATTCGTAACGACCACGAAACTTATATCGACCACCAAGGACAGTACATCACTGTTCAGCGTCACAATGCACGTACCGGAAAAGGCTGGTTTTTGATTGCACGCACCAAGTTTCATGGTGGTGTGGGTCCAGAAGGTCTCAAACCGTGTAGACTTGGGGGTACTCGTGTCAAGCACGAGTTCAGTTACTCCCTCAAGGTTACTGGGGAGCACAAACCAAGTGATGAGTACATTACTGGGGTTCCAACCAAGGTTGTTGAACTTGCTGGGCCCAAGTCTGAGTATGTGAATGACGAGCTGGTGATTTATGTGGACGACTTCCCCCCCGGAAGTATTTCGGTGTTTTCTACCGAAATCCCCGAGTGTGGAAGCGAACTCGAGGCATTTATCACCCAGGATGCACTCAAGGCCACTCAAAAGTTGGATCTCTACGATTTGAATGCGGTTTTGTACAAGTGTGAGGCCGAGGAACGCGATGCTAGTTCCGGTCAGGAAGGCGTGTACAACATTCCGGGCCACGGACCTTTGGTTTATGCTGGTTTGGAGGGATGGAACACTGCGATGCGCCATGTTGTGTGGCTGAATGATCTTGGAAGTGCGTTTGCCGACCATTTGAGAGCTGGTGAGTGGGCATTGGACTATGTGGTGAATAGATTGCGCAAGTATGCGGAATCCAGTAAAGGAGTTGCCGAATTTGTCGACTGGATCCAGCAGCGCATGGACCGTATCAAACAAGTGCCGTACTTTATGCGCCCACACCTTTTTGCGTTGGTGGTTGGCATCTCGTACGAGTGTTGCCGTTTGCGTGTATTGCGTCTCATGACCCCCGAAATCCTCGCAAGTACAAACTTTGTCCAGCGTTTGGCCTTGACGTCGGTCCAGATGCTTGGACGCATGCAAAACACCTCGTTGCGTGCGTTTGAGCAGGTGCCGTGTATTGCTGCTGGATTGCCTCACTTCAGCAATGATTACATGAGATGTTGGGGAAGAGACGTTTTCATCTCGTTCCGTGGATTGATGTTGGTTCCCCAGCGTTACGATGATGCAAAACAGCACATTCTTGGATTTGCACAGACTTTGAAACATGGATTGATTCCAAACCTTTTGGATGCGGGAAGAAACCCACGGTACAATGCCCGTGATGCCGCCTGGTTCTTTATCCAGGCGATCCAAGATTATGTGC
Source organism: Kodamaea kakaduensis (assembly GCA_030558435.1). Taxonomy (NCBI): domain Eukaryota; kingdom Fungi; phylum Ascomycota; class Pichiomycetes; order Serinales; family Debaryomycetaceae; genus Kodamaea; species Kodamaea kakaduensis. Next base: position 4,901 of record JAJMSN010000048.1, read on the forward strand.
ACGAGGTTCCAAATGGACATGAGATCTTGGAAGAAAAGGTCTGGAGAAGGTTTCCCCTTGACGATACCTATGTGACATACGACTCGAAAGAAGCTTTTTCGTACCAGTCTTCAATCAAGGAAATTATTTACGAGATTTTGGCTCGTCACGCCAAGGGTATCAAGTATAGGGAGGCCAACGCCGGTCCAAATTTGGACTCGCAGATGACCGATGAGGGGTTCAATGTCCAGGCTGGTATTGACTGGGAAACTGGTTTGGTTTACGGTGGATCCCAGTACAATTGCGGGACTTGGATGGACAAAATGGGAGAGAGTGTGCGTGCTGGAAGCAAGGGAGTACCGGGTACTCCAAGAGACGGGTCTGCTGTTGAGCTCCAGGGATTGCTCAAGAGTACGCTCAGATGGGTGATTGAGTTGAATTCCAAGAAATTGTTTGAGTGGACGTCTGTTGAGCGTGGTGACGGCTCCAAAATCTCGTTGGTGGATTGGGACAAGCTTTTGCAGTCTAACTTTGAGAAGCACTTTTACGTGCCTGTGAACCCAGAGGATGACCACAAGTATGTGATTGACAAGAACATTGTCAACAGACGGGGTATTTACAAGGATTTGTACGGACTGGGAAAACCATACGAAGACTACCAATTGAGACCCAACTTTCCAATTGCCATGTGTGTTGCACCGGAGCTTTTTACCCCGGAAAACGCAGTGAGTGCAATCGAGGTTGCGGACCGCGTGATCAGGGGGCCCGTGGGGATGGCCACTTTGGACCCGCTGGACTACAACTACCGCCCGTACTACAACAACGGGGTGGATAACGACGACTTTGCGACGTCCAAGGGCAGAAACTACCACCAGGGACCGGAGTGGGTCTGGTTGGTGGGGTACTTTATGCGTGCGTACTACCACTTTAAGAAGACCAACGACTTTGGGGTGTTGCGCGAGTTGAATGAGCGTTTGCAGGGACAGATCAACTGGATCAAGGAGAGTCCATGGGGGGGATTGACCGAGTTGACGCAGAAGAATGGGGAGTTGTGTGGGGATAGCAGTCCGACGCAGGCGTGGTCGACGGGGTGTTTGTTGGATTTGTATTATGATGTTTGGACGAGCAACAATTGAGCAATAATCAATTGAGCGAAGCGAGATTGATTGTTGCGAGATGGATCAGTTGTTAACGAGTAGTTATCGAGTGTTCGAGTAATCTCGCTTGATAGTCGATTTTGTCAATCCAACATGTCCAATGAGCATGCTCATTGTTAAACCGAGTTTATATTCTGGAAGTATTAGATCATATTAGAGATTGAGTGTAGACGAGCAACGAGTGAGCAGCGAATGGGTTGTGAGTGGAAGCAAGTGAGTGAGTGAAATAAGGTGTAGTATGTGACGGCAATTCTGGAGTAACCTTTATTTACCCACTCGCTTCGATCGTATGTGATTGACTACTACCCGTGAATCTGTTTCTGCCTTAAAATTCGGTTCTGGTGAGGTAAGAGACGAGTAGATATTAACTCTAGCTCTGAGATTACATAATATATTACATAATGGAAGTAGATGCTGGTGGTACAGTGTAGATCTGCCAAAGAAGTAGCTGGGCATATTGAACGATCTATGACATCTGATTAGCTATGCCACATACTGAAGTTTGGGAGAATATAATGAGAAGACTCATGTGAATGAACAGTGCAAACGAAGTCTGCTCATTTTGAAGCTTGATTGGGAGTTGGGATGAAAACTGTAGATTCAAATTATGAGGATAACTATGAGGATTACTATGGGATTGAGTATGGGGATTTACTATGAGGAGTAACTATGGGGATCGAGTATGGAAATGAGTATGGGATGAGTATGAGTATCGAACTGCTGATCTTTTTTTTTTTTAGACATATATTAGGAACCTCAAGAATATACATTTTTGCTGAAATTTTACAAAATGCAAACCAAAAATCTTCACCATTTTGACTATCCTATTCTGAGGAATGTTTGATGAGAGACAAATGAGATTTGGGGGAAATCGACTGGTGATGATAAATAGTATAACATCAACATTAAATGTAAATACTATGTCTCTTCCTATTAATTTCGAAGACTGCCTATGTTTTCAGATCTCTTGCCCAAATACGTATACGGTCATTCCTGATAATCATCGTTGACCTCGCTGGTTGCGAAAACAGATCCAAAAAAGACAGCAGGTTAGCAAAACCTCAAATTTGAACATCTACCACCAGAGTAAATAGTATGTCCTCGCTCAGATTTCACATGTTTCTGAGTTGTCATTTATACATGTTACCTACAATTTACACTATATTCACACTACTCACCACTGTTCACAAGATAAATGATCAGCTGAATTGATACACACCATCAAATTGTGTAGCTCTGAGCTCTTCGAAACCTTTCACTCCCTCTTAATCCCTACATGGGAACGTCAAATTAGGTGGTCTAACATGAATAGCAAAAGCAGAGCACGTCAAACCCTTGTGTTCTTACATGAACAACAAGAACAACTCGCTTCGCTCGTTGTTCCCTTATCATTACCCGATTCGGACGGTTGCAAAATGTTGCACAAAATAGTACATTTTCACGTTCTCAGAAAAGCCACCTTGTATTCTTACAAGTAGATCTCTTGAGTGAAAGAACTCACTATAAGCTATTCTAATGTCATGATCAATACGGCAAATGAAGGAATGTGGTGATGTGATCTTTAATGCAGTACTGATGATATTCTCATGGAAGAATGCCATCAAAGAAGTTCTCAATTTCAGACATCCTTCATTTCTGTTTATCTATTTTGGGGGGAGATCTTACTTTCTCGACAGATACTCGAACGAACTCATAATGCTCAGCTGTTTCTAGTTCACTCTATACTAATTAGTGTCAGCGAATAAGAGAGTACAATAAGAGAGTACAACAAGAGAGTACAATGAAAGAGTACGCTGTTGTCAACTATTTTGCAACAATCGGAACAATCTCGCTTCGCTCGATTGAGCAAATGAGAAAAAGTGAACAATTTCGCTTCGCTCAATTGTTCACCTAAATTTTTCACATTTTTCGGACACCGAACTCCTATTACACAAAACCACCCCACCAAATAGGAAGGTCGGTTAGATCCCACTCATGAGTCTTCCAACATGTCTTCTACATCCCTTCATCTTCTCCAGTTACTCCTCACTACTCATTTAGACCAGCTTCAGACAATTTCGCTTCGCTCAATTGTGTCTTCTGTCACATGGCTTTTATGTCACATGGAAGCCTTCACATGGAAACTGTCCTCACGTGCCGTTCACGTGCACGGATAACGATAACCGCTGTGGGGAATATATAAGTAGGGAAATCCCACCATTACCATTCAGCAAACCAAGATGTTGAGTAGAACTCTTAGAAACCGCGTTGGATTGCGTTTCCTCCGCAACCAAACCACCGTGGCCCTCACCACGACCACCACATCGTTCCCCTCAGACCACACCACCCCCACGACCGAGCCGTATGTGACGCCAAGTTTCATCAACAACAAGCTCATAAAGTCTGAGTCGAAAACCTGGTACGAGGTGCACGACCCCGCCACCAACTACGTGGTGGCAAAGGTCCCCCAAAGTACCCCCCAAGAATTGGAGGATGCGATTGCATCTGCACACAAAGCCTTCCCCGCGTGGAGGGACACGAGTATTATCCGCAGACAGGGCATTGCCTTCAAGTTTGTGCAGCTCCTTAGGGAGAACATGAACCGTATTGCTGCCGTTATTGTTTTGGAGCAAGGTAAGACCTATGCCGATGCCCTTGGAGACGTCACTCGTGGTCTCCAAGTTGCCGAGGCCTCGTGCAACATCACCAATGACATGAAGGGTGAAACCCTCGAAGTTGCTACCGATATGGAGACCAAAATGATTAGGGAACCCCTCGGTGTGATTGGATCGATCTGTCCATTCAACTTCCCTGCCATGGTGCCACTTTGGTCGCTCCCATTGGTGCTTGTTACCGGTAACACTGCTGTTGTCAAGCCTTCGGAACGTGTTCCAGGTGCCGCCATGATCATTGCCGATTTGGTTGCCCAGAGTGGTGTGCCACCAGGTGTGCTCAATATCGTGCACGGTAAGCACGACACTGTGAACAAGCTCATTGAAGACCCGAGAATCAAGGCATTGACCTTTGTCGGTGGTGACAAGGCCGGAAAGTACATTTACGAAAAGGGAAGCGCATTGGGCAAGCGTGTCCAGGCCAACTTGGGCGCAAAGAACCACCTTGTTGTGTTACCTGATGCCGACAAGCAGCAGTTTGTGAATGCGCTCAATGGTGCCGCCTTTGGTGCTGCTGGACAGAGATGCATGGCCATCTCTGTGCTCGTGACCGTCGGAAAGACCAAGGAGTGGATCAATGATGTCATTGCCGATGCCAAGCAGTTGAAGGTTGGGTCTGGGTTTGACAGTTCTTCTGATCTCGGGCCATTGATTTCGCCAGAGGCACTTGCCAAGGCTAAAAAGATTGTGGAGGACTCTGTTTTGGCTGGAGCTACTTTGGCCTTGGACGGTACCAACTATGTTGCCAGTGAAGATCGTTTTGCCAAGGGTAACTTTTTGGGTGCCACTATTCTCACGAATGTTGTTCCTGGCCAAAGGGTTTACGATGAAGAGGTTTTTGCACCTGTTTTGGCTGTTGTGAATGTGGAGACACTTGACGAGGCCATTGAGCTCATCAACAACAACCCATACGGTAACGGAGTGTCGTTGTTCACATCTTCAGGAGCATCTGCCCAGTACTTTAACAAGAGAATCGATGTTGGACAGGTTGGTATCAATGTTCCTATTCCTGTTCCATTGCCAATGTTTTCGTTCACTGGATCCAGAGGTTCTTTCTTGGGAGACTTGAACTTTTACGGAAAGGCTGGAATCACTTTCTTGACCAAGCCAAAGACTATTACGAGTGCATGGAGGGAGAGTACGATTAGTGGTGAGGTTTTGAAGCCGTCTACTTCGATGCCTTTGCAGCAGTAGACAAGACAATCGAGCGACAATCGAGCGGAGCGAGATTGTCTGAGATTGTCTGACATTTGAAATTGTCAATCGTTGGCTTCCAATTTTGAAAGTTGTCAGTCCATCGTTTGTTTAGCAGTAAAGACAATCGAGCGAAGCTCGATTGTCTAAACAATTTCGAGAATTGTCACTCAATCGTTCTAAATATTCAGAAGAAAATTGAGGAGTGTGATAATGTGTAGTAAAATGGTAAACTAACAATCGAGCTACGCTCGATTGTTAGTTCTGTAATTATGTGACTGTGAAATTTGAAAATAATCAGGTCCCTCGATTCGAATCAAGTGATCGAATGTAGATATGAAAATTGCAGTGGAAGTCTTCCCATTATGTGTTCTTTCCAAGTTCTATATTCTGTCATCTCTTGTCCCTTCTCACATGAACAATTTAGCTCCGCTAAATTGTTCAATAACCTCGCTCGGGTTTTTACACATGTTCCTTTCACCCTAACCCCACACACTTTTCCCCGGATAAAGTGAAAAATGAAAAATCAACTGAAAAATTGACAAAAAAATAATGAAGGGTGCGGGTTTCGAACCCGCGCGGACAACCGTCCAACAGATCTTAAGTCTGCCGCCTTAGACCACTCGGCCAACCCTCCTATTACTACATCGGGGAGAGAAGGTGGATTGCCAGGAAGTGAGAGTTGAAAGGGGCTGTAACCCGCCGGAGGGCCAGAAAAAGGCCAGGAACAAGCCTGATTTAGCCTGGATGAGCCCGAAACAGCTCAGCGAGTTGAGGGAGTGGTGAACTGTCTGAAAAAAGGGTGTAAAGTATTTGTGAATAGTGAATGAATGAGTGGAGTCTGGAGCTAGAGAGTTTAGAAGCAAGAAATGAGAAGCAGATGAGGTGACATAGATATCATGATGAAAGTATATATAATAGGGGACAAGAAGAATTGTAGACAATTTGGTGTACTAATGGTGGAACTATGGTGGAACTAAAAACATTTGGGTGCAAACTTGGCGCGATCCAATTAACAATTGAGCGAGGGAAATGGTGAACAACTGAAACACTTGAGTACCGACTTGTTCTGTGAAAGGTGCAAAAGTTAGTGAGGTAGCTGAAGAGTCGTCGCTTAAAGAAGATTTATGGAAGACCCCAAGTATGGGAATACACTTTGCTTAATATACAGGACTTGATGAGGAGTTTACTATTCTTAAGATGCTCCTGATCTGTATTGACGATAAAACTATGAGAGATGCTCCAGATCTGTATTGACGACAAAACTATGAGGTTAATGAAGAGAGACTGTTGATCTCCAGTATTATTCAAATTTGTCAATATGGTACATTATTCACTCTTCGATTATCAATGTTGTACATGGTACAATATTCACTCAATAGTACTCTAGTGTTCACTCAATAGTAATCTAGTGTTCACTCTTCAATAGTGTTCACTCACTAACTCACTCGCTTCGCTCATACTTCAGTACTTCATACTTCAGTACTTCATACTTCAGTACTTCATACTTCAGTACTTCATACTTCAGTACTTCATACTTCAGTACTTCATACTTCAGTACTTCATACTTCAGTACTTCATACTTCGTACATCTTTAATACTTACAGTCTACAATCGAGCCACGCTCGATTGTAGTGGAAGACGGCCTGCATTCTTTTTTTTTTTTTTTTTTTTTTTAGATATGTTTTATCAAAGAAGGAACCTATACTTGTTATATAACTACGTACGGGAAAACCTCCTCATTCTTTTTTGCATACGAGCCCTGCTCTTCAACCACCATTCCACTCGTAACATCGTCCAATCTTCCCTTCCACAAATGGTTGCGTGGTCTAGTTGGTTATGGCATCTGCTTAACACGCAGAACGTCCCCAGTTCGATCCTGGGCGGAATCATTTTTTTCTATTTTTGTTTACATCAATGTGAGACACGAAATAAGGTTTTGTGGGGAAGTCATGCGATCGAGACGAGGACACGAAGCAGAAGCAGGAGTGCTAATAAGTAGGTGTAGTAAAGAGAGAGTAAGAGTAAGAGTAGAGAGAGAGTAGGAGTGATAATAAAGAGTAAAAGTAAGAGGCTACATTTGACTGAAAGAATTGAGACGATGACTGTACCTTACAATTCTGTGCTATTTCTATTCTCGGTATTTGTTGTTCGGGAAACAGTTTCATTATTCCACATGAGTATGAGTGGGCAGATGAGGGAGAATGGAAGGGAGAATGAAGGGAGAATAAGAGGAGGAAGATGAGAGGAGTAAGAAAAGATTTAAGAGTAAGAGTGTTGCATGATTTATAATTCATCAGTGGCAATGATTCAACAGCTTCGCTGTTGAATCAGTGCTCTTTTCCAATTAATTTCCCTTCATTACTAACTCGTCTCGATTGGGTTATTTTCGAACCTTTTGTGTCGGTGAAAAATGTCTGAGTTAATCAGACAAAAACGCCCAGCAACCATCGAAGGGGTGGATCAAATAGACAGGAACGGATGAGGCTCGGAACACACCTGGTGCTGTATGCAGTCTCCGGTCTTACGGGGCAGGCAATGCAGAGTGCCCATGGTGTTCTCGGTCATTCCGGATGATAGATAGTGTAGATAGATAGCTCTATAGATAGCGATAGCTATCTATAGACTAACTAGCAATATATGACTACTACTAACTAGCAATATATAACTACTACTAACTAGCACTCACTAACAACATCTACGAACCGATCTCGAACACCCCTCAACACTCCATCATCCAACTCTAACTCTATCATGGCACGCTAATTTCGTGTATCCGATACGAAATTTCGGAAATGCAGATCCGGCCAATAAGTGGTGGTTGATGATATTGGTAGATACAGAAGAGTAGGTGGTACTTATGATTGGAAGTATATGGTATGTATGGTATGTATGGTATGGGTGGATGTGGCTATCATGTATTGGCGGCAGGGTAGTCTTCGACTACCCTGCCCTCTCGGGTATTAGAACTGACTCCCAATCATTATACTTTTGTGGAATTTTTCAGCCAATCGTGGGCATGTCTTACTCAGAGACAGACAAAAAAAAAGTGTCTGGAGTTTTCCGATTCTTTCCGCGATGAGTCCGTATATATAACGCAATCTCTGCATTTATCCCCAGACCATGGATAGTCATGTATCGTAAGTAGATTAACAAACAATTATCAAACAATGAGCGAAGCGAATTGTTTGTGAAGATGATAAGAGGATGATGAGGATGATGAGGATGTGATGATATGAAGAAGATGTGAAGATGTGATATGATATGAATATATGGTATTATGTGAAGATATGAAGATATGAGATATGAGATATGATAATATGATTGAAGATATGAGATATGATAAGATGATTGATGATCTAATATGAGACGAGATGAAGATATGAAGACATCAATGAGTATCAACCACCTAATCTCGACAACTTGTGGGCTGATGCGGTCAATTTTCACTTGCTCGCAACGGAAAGACACAATAACAATTAATGAGAAGAGACGAAGAGACTTAATCATCAACCCGTTCAACTACTGTTCAACTACTGCTCAACTATCAACTACCACCGACGTCAACTGACAATAGTGTCATTAGCCATCATACGTCAACGAAATTTTTCAGGTTGAATTTTCCCGATTGGGAGTGAGCAAACGAATACGAACAACTTCACAAACTCACAAACGAGCGAACTCACAAACGAGCGAAGCGAGTTTGAGGTGAGTTTATTACTTGTTTGAAGTTATCTGAATGAAATTGTCATGGAACATGGAACTTGTCTAAACACCAAACTCGAAGAATCTACTCAGTGCCAAACCTTATTATACGCGAAAACTTGCTTAAGGAAAATTTGAATCGACAATCGTCGATTTGATTACAATGAAGGATGTTGGTAATTAATAGTCAATGGCCCGTCACTCATACTAATCTTCAATAAGGTATCATTATATCCATATCTTTTCATGAAGTCATAATATTCAATGTCTATTTCATATTTTGATAAATTGTCAATTTCAACATGAGTTCTCATCGTCATCTCAGGATAGTATTCATTTCAAGATCACTTCATCAGTATGAGTTCATATTAAGATAATTCATACTAGTATGAGTTCATATTGAGATCATAGATAATATGACTTCATATTAAGATCACTAGATAATATGACTTCATATTATCAATTATCATTCATATAATCATCACCTCTACAGATAATATGACTTCGTCATATTATCTACTACCACAACCTTCATACAGACAATATGACTTCGTCATATTGTACCAAGTCTGTACTAACATCAGCCAACATTCAATCCAACCCACCTACACCATTGGTAGTCAAAACATCCAAGGAATGGGTGCTACCCCCAAGACCAAAACCAGGGAGAAAACCCATTGATGAAAAGAAGGAAAAGAAGGAAAAGAAGAAGAAGGAGGTCAAGCCAAGAAAGAAGTATAAGAAGAGGGACGAGGAGTCAGCGGTAGCGGCAGCTAGCACAGCTAGTGCTACTAGTGCTACAGCCAGCACAGCAGCCGGCGCTACGAGTGCTACAGCTAGTGCTACAGCTAGTGCTACAGCTAGTGTTGCTAGCGCTACAGCAGCTAGCGCTGCTGTATCGCTCCAACAAAACATATCGCTTGTTGAAAAAGAAAACTCTCTCCTCAAAGCCAAACTCCTTGGACTCATTCACGAGTACAAGAACCTCAAAAAAGCGTTGGTTTTCGAACCCCCTGTGATGTCGCTGATACCGAGTCCCAACTCACCGGCGACTACTCCAGAAGAAGTGGTGTGCCACAAGAGAACGTACCAGGAGTACAGCGATACGGAAAGTACCTTGTTGAACGACTTGATCACCGACATGAATAGTTTATCGCATAAGGATTTTGGCCGGGAGTTTGAGCAGAATAACGAGGTGATGTCGTTCCTCAAGTTTGATGAGGAGAGTGAGCAAAGTGATGTGACGTTGAAGAGAGTTGAGATAGAAAAGAAGGATGAATGGGAGGAAGTGAGGGAGAATGAAGTAAAGGAACAAATGGACAAGAACGACTGGAGGGAGGAGAACGACGACTGGGTGCAAATAAAGAGGGAGGAACAGACAGAAAAGAACACAGACGAACAATTGAAGGAAAGTGTCAAGGAAAGTGTCAAGGAAGACTGGGAAAGAGACCCCTTTATTGAAAACACACTTTCTTTTGGGTACTATAAAGACTTTGACAAACTCGATACTGTGGAAGATTCCGACCTCGATATCGACTTTGAGGACGATGAAGAGGTGTTTCCTATTAATGGGCTTTCCAGAACAATTCTGCCGTCGTCGGACTTTGAGAGCCATCTGTTGATGAGCACTTTGACGAGATCAACGACGGTGAGCTCGGTGAATACGAGTGTGGAGGGGAAGAAGTATCCGTTTAGAAATGGCAAGTTCTTTGATTTGCCGAGGTATGAGGAGGAGGGGAGGTGTGAGTTTGAGTTGGAGAGTTTGTGGTAGGCAAACAGCTCAAACATAGCTCAAACAATGAGCACAAACAATCACAGAGCGAACAATCGCTTCGCGATTGTTGGCGATAGTGATTGTTTGATGTGAATTGTTTGTTCCAGGGTACTTTGTATCAACATCACATCACAATCGCTTCGCTCTTGTGATGTGATCTAGAAAATGAAGAGATATTCAAGAGATGAAGAGATATTCAAGAGAAGAAGAGATATTCAAGAGATAAAGAGATATTCAAAAGATGAAGAGATATTCAAGAGATGAAAAATTAGAATGAAGAAAGAATGAAGAGACAATGAGGTGAAGAAAATGAAGAGAGATGAACAAACAAGGAACAAACAAGAACAAACAAAGAACAAACAGAACAAACAATTGCTTCGCTCTTGTTTGTTCTTTTGTTCTCTTGTTCTTGTTAAGGACGATGAGCACTGCTCGTTCTGCATGGGATACATGACGCCAGTGGCATTATTTATTATAGCATTAGATTGATGATTTATGAGGATATCCACAATCGAGGATTGTGAGGGTAGTAAATGAGAAGGATAATTACAACCGAGCCAATCGAGCGAAGCGAGATTGGAGTAGAAATGTAACCACAATCGAGCGATCACAATTGAGCGAAGCGAGATTGGAGTAGAAATGATAATCGAGCACGATCGAGTAAAATTAGACAGTCAAGTACATTTGAGCACAATTGAGTCAAGCGAGATTGGGAGTAAAAATTGACAATCGAGCTTGAGATTGTGAAACTGAGATCAAGCATCCTCGATTGTGGGAATCAGTTGAGAATACACAATTGAAAATGCACAATCGTGCAATGAGCTAGATGAAACTGAGTCTGAATAGTAATTGAGGAGCGAGATTAGAAGTAGTTTTTAGAGTAAAATTGAGTCGATCCTTCAATTGGAGTAAATCAAGTCCATCATTGAGTGGATGCAAAATTGAATGAGGTAAAATTGCGAATCGAGTGAGCCATGTTAGCCAAACTCATAGTACATGATTTCCTTAATCATAAGAATTATTCCATTAGAACGATCTTCCATTAGCGATACTCCTAGCACCCTTCCATTGGGAACAATCAGAATCACAATAGAAAATCAGGAAGAATGTTCAAAATAGGAAGAAACGTTAGCGATGAAATAGTTACATCGAAGACATCGAATAAATGTTCACAATATTCACATTGAATATTCACATCGAATACACATTGAGAAATTAGGAAGAATAAGAATGAGCAAATCACCCCATTTCGCCTCAGACAATTCTCCACAGCGAACACAATTTCGCTTCGCTCAATTGTTTGGCTCAATTGTACGTGTTCGTGTCTGAAGGAAATTCTCGGGACAGACTCCCGGTAACCGGTCTGACAAAAGATTCTACGACAATTCAACTCCAACTTCTTGGAACTCTTACTTCTTGGAACTCTTACTTCTTGGAACTCTTACTTCTTGGAACTACTTCTTGGAACTTCTTGGAACCTCTGAAACCTAACCTCTCCTTGAAACTCCGAGCCTGTAGTGGAACTGCGAATCAGTGTCTGTCTTGTTATGAGCCTCATTGCCTAGACGAGTGGAGATTGTTACGAATTGGGATGTCCGAAAAGATATTTCCGAGAGACAATTTGCTTTACACAATGAGCGAAGCGAATTGTGTGGAGCAATGTGGAATTGTGAGGGAATTGAGCGACACACAATTGAGCGAAGCGAAATGTGTGGAGCAATGTGAGGGAATTGTGAGAGAATTAGAGAAATTAGAAGTAAAGTAGAAGTAAAGTAGAAGCAAAGTAGTGTAGAATAGAGTAAAGTAGAGTGAATCAAAAGTAAATAGAAGCGAATACAAGTAAATCTGAAGTAAATAGAAGCGAATTTAGTACAAGCGAATGTGAACAAATTGTGTGCGTACACAGAAAAAATTGCGTCGGCATACTTGAATTCAAATGTCCGTAAATTATCCATATAGTTAAAACCTCGAAACTCATTTAGACTTTTGTCATTGAAACTTCTTCGTCATTGAAACTCGTTCTTTTACTTAAACTCTATCGTTCACTGAAACACTCGCTTCGCTCGTGTTTAGCTGTATAGCTCGTGTTTTCGTTCTATTTAAAGCATTGAAACACTCGTTTGGTCTCGTTTGGTCTACATTTTTCTATCACAAAATCATTTTTCGCAGCCATAAATATTTTACCATCAACATGAGCGAACATCAACATGAGCGAACATCAACATGAGCGAAGCGAATGTTGATGTATAGTATCTTTATTCACAATAGTATTTTTCTTTGCTCATGTTGATATTCATCAACATTCTGTTAATTTTTCAACATGAACATGAGCGAAGCGAATGTTCATGTTAACACTCCAATTTAATCAACATGAACATTCGCTTCGCTCATGTTCATGTTACCATCAGTCTAATTTAATTAACATGAACATTCGATTCGCTCATGTTCATGACCATCACCCCATTAATCAACCTCGCTTCGCTCATGGTTAGTTGACTGGGGTAATCCCCTTATTCCCCCCCAAAACATCCTCAATATTCCTCAACGCACTCACCGCAGCATAATCAAAATTCTCCACCGTACTCGCCCCAATGTGCGGCGTCAAATACACATCCTCTCTCCCCAACAACTCCGGGTTCACTGCCGGCTCCTCCTCAAACACATCCAATCCCGCAAAAACCACCTTTTGCGCCTTGAGCGCATCCACCAACGCTTGTTCGTCAATCACGCTTCCTCTCCCGATATTGATCACTCTGAGTTTGCGCTCAAATGCTCCCAAAGATTGTGCGTTCAACAAGTGTTTTGTTTCTGGGGTCGCAGGACACGCAATCACCACCAAGTCTGCAATTGCGTAAGTCTCGCTAAGTTCCTTGTGGTAAGTGGCAGGGTACTCCAACTCTTCGGTCAATGGAGTGCGCTTAACATAGTGGATCTTCATCCCCAAATCGTGCAATTTCTTACCAATGAGACGCCCAATCGACCCAAAGCCCACAATCACAGCATTGTGGCCAGCAGGACACAAGTTGGGGCGGTCAGCAAAGTACTCACCATAGGCGTACTTGGGCAGCGCAGTGACTGCGGAAAAATCAACGCTTCCCTTTTGGGAATCGAACCGGGCTTTTTCCCCGAGGTACATCCGGGCCTGAACAGTGTGGTGCACAGTGTTGCTGATCATGTTGGTGTAAGGCTTGAAGTTCCGGAACGCCTGGAGCGTGTTGAACAACACAAGGTCGGCAACGGGGCCGGCCGCTTGGTCCGAGGGCACGTTCGTGAGTGTAATCCCGCGCTTACGTAATTCCCCAAGGTCAAAGTGCTCGTAGCCCACTGAACAGAGAGCCAAAACCTTGAGTGAGGCCGGAGCTGCCTCAAGGACTGGTCCCTGGAAACCTCCAATAGGAATGAACCCGAGCCAGGCACCGTAGATGGCACTGATACCGGAAAGTGGGCCTTGGAAGTCCGCGATGAGCTGCTCGGCACTGGTGAGCTGGTAGTGGATGCACTCGTACTGAGAAGCGAAAGCTTTGTATTCGGGGAGATCCTTGTTGAGGTCGCCGAGAAAGAGGACTTGTTTCATGGTAGTAGTTGTGAGGTAAAGAAAGAGGTGAAAAATGTGAAAATACGTGTTTGATATATGTTGCACAAAAGGAACGAACGAACGTCATAGAGATGAGCATAGATGAGCTTCGCTCATCTATGCGAAAATAAATAGAGATGACTTAGATATAGAGGTCATAGATGAAGTATAGCATAGCAGGGTATAGCATAGCAGGGTATAGCATAGACAGATGTAGCATAGACAGATGTAGCATAGATGAGATTTCGCATATATTCGCTTCGCTCATATATGCAATACAGAGTTCGTCTAGTGAAAGACTTTACTTGGCACTTCGTTACTTTAGTGACTTATTTACTTGCCGATCTTCAGATCTCAATCACTTCCTTTCTGGTCACACAAGGCCTAGATTCGATGTCTCTTCTGTGAGAATTGACTCATAATCTGTAAACTTGATTGACTTTTAATCTGTAAATTCACTCGAAGAGGCTTTGGCCGTTGTATTAATATGTGAATTCATGGAGATTGTGAGTAGAGCATAGATGAGCACAGATGAGCATAAATGAGCGAAGCGAATGTATGCGATGTAGAGAAAGAAGCTTAATCTGTAAATTCACAGACTCTTAATCTATACTGTTGATGACTTTTAATCTGTAAATTCACTGACTCCTAATCTGAAAGATTGTGTGACTCTTAATCTGTTGATGTAACACCTAAGTTAAAAACTGACCATGAAACCCACTCTTAATTGCTTACTGACTCCATGTCTTCAATGAAATTCTGTTTTAGGGAGAATATTCTCGCAAAATAAACTTGATAAGCGTCTCATTCTAGGAATTATTCTGTCCAGAGTCTAAGTACTTGACACCACATTCACTCACCTACGTACCTCACCTTCTAACTTCTGTTTCCAACCTCTATATCACGTTTATATGTCAGATTTTGCAGAACCTGACACTCTTTTCTTTGGGTCGTGGTTGTTCTGCCTATGTTAACGACCTGCATATAACCAACATGTGGCTGCAAATTGCAAGAGTAGATATTCTATGGAACACTTCGAGTCTTGCCTATTCCATCGTGCACGTAGTGTGATACTTAAGGATAGGTGACTTCCAAATGGCAGTAAGCAGAACGAAACATGTTGAGAGCAGGATTTCAGCTGTAGTGTATTTCTTATTTCATGATCCCTTCGAAGGAACATGAGTAAACGAATGAGCACACTTACGTTGAGGTTAGTAGTGATAGAACTAACACAATATGGTCTCTCCACCTCGTGGTCTGATAGTGAATATAATTATTGTAGGATTACTGAGTCACTATCGTCACTATCTCCACTATGATCGTACTAACTAAACAAATGGTGCATGGCGACACACTTTCTTTGATTATCATTAGAATGACAAGGAGATCAATTGAACGAGATTTCTATGTCATGACCTTCGAATTCAGTCGCAGAGTGCACTTCAAGGTCTACCTCTGAATGATGAATCATAGATACATTGCTCGGTAGACTGAAGCTGAAGGGACTCTAAAGCACACTTGCCATTGAACATACTATTCACAGGAACATGAACATTCACTAACTCACTCACCTACTGAACATTCACTATTCACTATTCACATGAGCACTCACTTGAACACTCACATTCATCAACATTCTTATGAACATTCACTTCACTCACTCACTGAACATTCACTATTCACTATTCACATGAGCAGTCACTCACTCAGTTCACTCACTCGATTCCGCTCTCTCGTCCGCTCATCGGGATGACATTGTGTTGTGGTTGACTCTTAATCTGAAGTGGCTGCGAAAAGAGGAGAGGGCTTGAGTAGAGAGTAAGTAGTGGTAAGTATATAGGTGAGTGTAAGTAGTAATATGTGAGTGTAGTACTAAGTAGTATACGTAGTAACAGTGCGTAGTCTGTAACAGTGCATAACATACAAGTAAATGGGTGACTTGTTTGTAGTTCCTTCAATTGTCGTCTGAATTCAATCTGGAATCGACTCAAGATTACGGAACTTGTCGAATTTATGATCCTCAGGTTGTGATTCGGTTGCATTTGATTCGATTGACCAGTAATGGTGAGCACAAACGTTTTCGGTTGTGTTTGCTCAGTTCAGGTATCTTGGTAAGCCCGCACAACCGAGCGCTCGATATAAGCTCTCAAATTGAAATAGTGATGTGAAAGTTCATAACACTTCAGACTACACGAACTGCAATATGCGTTACTCGCTATCCCATGTAATATTATGTAAGCAATTGAGAAATTACATAAGCTTTCACATAGCGACTGCCAGCTGTCTAACGCTAGAATCAACTTGGCGAGGCCATGTTGATTTTATAATATGGAGATGTGTTGAATCAACATTGCGCTCAAGTTGATTTTTGATGATTTGGACATGTTAATTTGATCTTACTATATTTGATGACGTTTTGATAATTTCAATCAACATTCGCTGCGCTCACGTTGATTTTCGCTCACGTTGATATGGACGCCCTTGAATTCCCCATCTCCCTCCCCAACCAGCCCCTCGTTGAAACCTACAGCCGGTACTTTGCCGTCTTCGAAGTCGTGAGCTGCATCATCATTGGTCTTGCCACCAACAGCGTGCACAATGCCTTCATTGCGTTGGGCGCCGAGTACGTTGTGCTGTTGCTAGTTCTTTTGCCCAGCTGGGGGTTTTTGACGCCCAAGAAGGATGTGGAGTGGTTGAAGGTTTCCTTGTGAAACGACAGCGAAACGAGATGAGCGAAGCGAATCGACTGAGCAGTTAGTGGTTCCCATTAGTGGTTCCCATTAGTGGTTCCCATTAGTGTTCCGTCAGATTCTCGTTAGTGGTTCCCATTAGTGGTTCCCATTAGTGGTTCCCATTAGTGTTCCGTCAGATTCTCGTTAGTGGTTCCCATTAGTGGTTCCCATTAGTGGTTCCCATTAGTGTTCCGTCAGATTCTCGTTAGTGGTTCCCATTAGTGGTTCCCATTAGTGGTTCCCATTAGTGTTCCGTCAGATTCTCGTTAGTGAGTCTCATTAATGTTCCGTCAGATTCCCATTAGTGATAGTGTCCACCAATCATTAATGTGAACCTTCACTGAAGCTGAACAATCAGGATTGTTTAGAGCACAGATGATCGATGGCTTCGTTCATCTGTGTGAAGAGACCAAATATGGAGTCGCTTCACATGAATTTCGCTATATCTGAATATGAAACATGGGTATGAGTGAACACACTACATAGATGAGTGAGCGAATCTATGTGAGAAGAGAGAATATGTTTGCTTCAAGTGAACATTCAGTTTCCTGTGAACTTCACATCACTTCACCCATCACTGAATTGCAAATAGAAAAATACAGCATGCTCATCCATGAAGAGAATATATGACAAGCAGAGAAATATTTATGTACATAAAGTTTGTAGTCATACAAACTAATACTGAAGGAAGTGAGTGTGAAGTGAAGTGTGAAGTGAAGTGTGAAGTGAAGTGTGAAGTGAAGTGTGAAGTGAAGTGTGAAAGTGTGAAAGTGTGAAAGTGTGAAAGTGTGTAAGTAACGTGAAAGTAGGCTAAATTTGAAAGTACAGTTAATACGCTTGATGGAGAAAATGGAGCGAATTCAACAATGATTGAACGACTGGAACATCTGTCTGACCTCTGATGTTTGTAGTATCTTGTACACGAGTTGCGCATCTCATCGAATATCTTTCGAATGTCTCATTAGTAATTCTGATAGTCTATATCATTGCTGTCTATATCTTTTCAATTGTCCATATCATTGCAATTATATCATTGCAATTGTCGCATAGATTCGCTTCGCTCATCTATGCTCATATGCTCATCTATGCTCATCTAACCACTTTGGCTGCGAAAATAGAACTATGCCATCCAATAGACTGAATATGGAAATAGAGATGTAGTTGTAGTCAGTCGAAATACCCCAGATGTTAAGATAGCTGATTTACATGAGTTCTAGTTCAAGTAGCATCGTACAGATGCTAACTATTCACTCGTTCTCACATCTCGACTCTACCAACATTTCAATCAAGTGAATGAACATTGATGGAATGGATAACCTTTTACTCTCTAAAACTTTATTCACTCTTTCTACTCACCTACTCTACTCTTTCCATTCTATTTTTTATTCACTCACATTTCCCAAATCATTCAAATGGACCGGTACATCCATGTCTGTATATACTCTCTTATATGCAGGTCACTTACCTCAGTCATATCAACCATGTCCAATGACATAAAAAGGACTAATAGGCAGAGTCGTAGGTTAGTGGCAGTGTAAATCAGTAGCAGTGTATTAGTAGTTGATAAAGTAGTAGTAGTGGAGTAGTAGTTCCATCGTAGTAGTATTACCAAAGTACTAATATTACCTAAGCAAAGTACTAAAATTACATAATCAAATATACAGCCAACATACCCCACTTTCTACCTTATCTATTATAATGTTCAAATACTAATCCTATAATCTAATTACAATAAGCGAAGCTTATTGTAAATAAATTAAAACAATTCGCTCGATCATTGTTTTTTGATTGCTAAATTCTATTGCTATTTCTATTATAATTCTCCATTCGCTACGCTCATGGAGAATAACAACCTCTTCCTCGGGTTCGATGTTTCCACCCAACAAATCAAGATAATCGCCACCAATGAATCCCTCCAGGCCGAGAAAACCTACTCGGTTGAATTCGACCACCATTTCAAGAACCAGTACCACATTGAAAAAGGTGTGATTGCCGACGGCAGCACCATTGTGAGTCCCGTTGCCATGTGGCTCGATGCCATTGACTTGATTTTGCAACAAATGAAGGACGATGGGTTTCCAATGCACAAAGTCCGTGGAATTTCGGGTAGTTGTCAGCAGCATGGATCAATTTACTGGAGAAATCCAGATGGTTTGGGGGTTTTGAGGGAGAATAATGTGAATAAAGAGACTGAAAAGAATGATGAAAAGGATAAGAGTGGGAATGAAAAGACTGAGAATGAGAAAAAGACTGAGAAAGACACTGAATGTCTTTCTAGTCTCCTTTCTCCCCTCTTTTCCTATGAATACTCTCCCAACTGGCAAGATCATTCTACTGGAGAAGAAGGATCAGCCTTTGAAGAAGCCGCCGGGAGTGAATCTGAACTTGCCAAAATCACCGGGTCTCGGGCCCATTTCCGCTTCACTGGACTCCAGATCCGTAAAATCGCTAAAAAGTATCCAGAGGTGTACAAAGACACCCAGCGGATCTCCCTTGTTTCATCATTTTTGGAGTCGGTGTTGCTTGGAAAGATCGCGGGGTTGGAGGAGGCAGATGCCTGTGGGATGAATGTGTACGATATCGAAAAGAGCGAGTATGATGAGACTCTTTTGGCAGTGGCAGCAGGAGCCCATGTGGACATCGATAATGTTAGTGAGGACGAATCAAAGAAAGCCTCTGAAGAACTCCGTCGCAAACTTGGGGACATTAGGCCGGTGACTTACGAAAGTAGTGGTGACATTGCACCGTACTTTGAGAGATACGGTTTGAGAAACTGTAAAATCTACAAGTTTACGGGAGACAACTTGGCTACAATCATTTCGCTTCCGTTGAGTCCAAATGACTGTTTGGTGCTGTTGGGGACCCTGACAACGGTGTTGATTGTGACTGATAGGTACGAGCCGTCGCCCCAGTACCATTTGTTTAAGCACCCAACAATGAAGGATCATTATATGGGAATGATTTGTTATTGCAATGGAGCTTTGGCAAGGGAGAAGGTTAGAGATAGTTTGGAAGGGGGAGAAAAAGAGGGAGAGAAGGAAGAAGAAAAGAAAGATGGAAAGAATGAAGAGAATGACCCCTGGTCACAATTTAATGATATTCTTGACTCCTCATCCGGGTACTCTGGAAAAATCGGTATTTACTTTCCACTTGGTGAAATCGTCCCCAGTGTTCCTGCCCAAACCAAACGTTTCGAAAACGGCCAGGAAACATCGTGGGACCCCAAACAAGATGTGGTTTCCATTGTGGAACTGCAGACTCTCAGTTGCCGTCTTCGTTCGGGCCCCATGTTGGCAAAGACCTCCAAGTCCGACGAGAAACTCCGCAGAATATACGATGAAATCACAAAGGACGGCGAGTTGTACACGGACGGAACCAAGCAGACGTTTGAGCTGGTGACCTCAAGGCCCCACAGGTGTTTCTTCGTGGGAGGTGCCTCGAAAAACACCAGTATTGTCAAGAAGATGGGCTCCATCTTGAGTCCCCTGAGCGGGAACTACAGAGTGGAGATTCCAAATGCTTGTGCTTTGGGAGGAGCCTTCAAGGCGGGGTGGAGCTGGTTGTGTGAGAAGAAGGGGGAGTGGGTGGATTATAACGATTATATTGCACGGTTGTTGGAGGAGGGAGAGGTAGAGGAGGTGGAGTGTAAGGATGAGTGGGAGGAGTATTTTGGGGGGATGGCTGATTTGGCAAGGGCTGAGCAGAAACTTAAGAAGTAGCACATCACGAAGTGATGTGCTATACTTCTTAAGTATATGAGAGCATGATGATAAATTGATCTAGAAGGAGTACAGTACATCACGAAGTGATGTGCTATAAAACTATTGCTCGTAATAGGGTGAAGTTGAGTACACTTCAATTCCGTGCTATGCTTGATGTCAAGTCAAAGTTATTTAACTTCTATATTATTGATGATGTCTGGAGGTTGGACTTCCAAGATAGTACTTTGATTCCTTCGATGTTCAACAAGTCATTTCAGTATCAGGTTATCTGGGCACTATCACTTCTGTTAGCAACTAGAATAAAATAGAACATGACCATTCGTAGAAACTACACCGTACATATTTTGTATCCCTACAATCATACTTTGATAATACTAAAGAATCAGTGGATATCGAGTCGTTGTGTACAGAATACCATTTCTTCGGTACACAGAAGTAGGCTGCTACTTCTGAGGAAACGAGGTCTGGTTATCTGAGACAGTAGACAAGTCGTCTGCAATTGGGTCTTAATGGACTTGGATGAGTTGAAATACTAATTAGGGCAGATCGACATATGAGGTCAAAGTCAAACACTGTCAATCCTTTTCCACTGCTTAACTACTTTCTTGAGTCACAGTTATCCCAATCAGCCGTTGAGTATAAATTTGAACTGCCACTGCTTAGTACATTCTGCCCACCAGGACTCGCTAGATTGAAGGTGTTCATAGTGAGCACTTATATGCAGGATTCGCAGCCAGACAAGAGAAAAGGAGGCGTTTGTAAATCAATACTCTTATCGCTAGAGGGCCTCTGATTCCAGATCACTATCAGAGACTTGTAGCTTTGTAGCCTGCAGGAACAGAGGTAGTTTTTGCAGTAGTTGTGTAGCTTGTAGTGACACCTTGAAACGACACACATTTCAAGGTAGTTGGCAAACTGTACAGGATTAAAAGGTAAAACAGGGGAGTGAAGTGACTGATTTTGGCTCCCTGTCCTGATTTTCTGGTGTGCCGATACTCCGTCCCCTTTTTCAAGATATTCGTGCAATTTCATTTGAAATGGGCAGGTTATATAGGGTATTGCACAGAAACACCAGAGGTAGTAGATTAACCAAGCAACTATAAATGAACAGTATTTGAATACGCTTTTGATAAAACTAAGTGTGAATTGTGTGATTTGAGTTGAGATACATTGTGCCATTAGATGTAAAAGGTTCCTTATCACTCCCTATTCTTACGTGATCCAACACTACCCATCTTGCTCACTCGATTGTGACCAGATTATTGAGTACTTCCTATGTTGATTGCGAGTGATAAGATTAACTAGTGAGTCGGAACAGAACACACTTGTTCATTTAGTGATGTTGAATGAGCTCGTTAATTTAAAGAAGTTTCGTTTGGCTTCGGTTGCAAATTACTGCTTTTGAAAAAGAGGAACTATTCAGAGTAATGATCGACGATGTGTGTGTAGGATTGGGCACAAAGTGTTGACCATTCTTAGTAACTACCTGTAGATATCTCTACATTCAACCCAAAATCACCACTTTATTACACCTGAATATTCACTGGGTAGGCAGAATGGCTGCAAATATAGTTTTTTTTGTTCTTTTTTTCAATTCTTGAAGTAGTCTCCTTCCCTCTCTCAAATCTCGCTACGCTCGATTTAATAAACACAATTTCAGAACAATAGGCACAAATAGCTCTTATCCACAAGGCCCTGTCCTCGAATTACCACACTTGGGGGGGCCGAAATCGCTCTCACAATTTTCATGCGTTTTGGCTGCGAAATTCTTCAATCGCGAACATCTCTCGGTATATGGAGGTTTCGTTGTTCTCTAAAGGCTTGCGGCTCTTACAAGAGTCAACCCTTTTGCTCGCAATACGAGAACTCTAGGGGTGGTCTGTTTTGTAAAGTTCGGAACTAAGTACCCAACAGTATTCTGACTGTTGTCGGTGGGCTCCTTCAACTTGGAACGCGATCCCCTCAAACGCCGACCGTTGTTCCTCAACTCGATATTGATGGCTTCCTCAGCTTCAAAGCCATGAACGGAGCAGCATTCAGGAATAGAAGTAGAAGTAGAAGTAGTAGCAGTAGTAGAAGTAGTAGAAGTAGTAGAAGTAGAAGTAGTAGAAGTAGTCGTAAGATCAGTAGTAGAAAGACCAGAATTACCAAGGGAATCACTAAATTTTTCAGTTCCACAAGTAGTCATTGACTCAACACCAATTTTAGCTCCAAAACTACCTCTTGCTTCAACATCTGCCAGTTCAATACTTGTATGACTGGAATCCCAATCATTGTCCTCCCTTTCCACCTTTATTGGCATAGCACTCGTTCCATAGTTTTTTGTTTGATCAGCCTTTTTCTTAGCTTGTTGTACCTCTTGATCTTGTACCTCTTGATCTTGTATCTTTTGATCTTGTATCTGTTGATCTTGTACCTCTTGATCTTGCACATTGAATGGCTGCAAATTTACCTTTTTCGGCATTGGTTCGGCGCGTAAATTACTGTGGAACGATCCAAGCGTCTTGCGAACCTTGTTCGGCAAGTCGGGCGGCGGACTCCTCACACTCTTGTGAGTAGAATCAGGACAAGTAGACTTGGAATCACTGTGAGTAGAAGAATCAGTCTGGTAAGAATTAAGGTTTTTGCCTAACCGCTGGCCCTCGTTCGAGTAATTGAGAATATTCCTGTGAAAAGCCACAGGGTTACCTTGAATGGGTTGAGGATGTTTCCGTAAGCAAAGTCTTCAATGTCTAAGTTCACTTGAGAGGAGTTGAAGGTCATTCGTAAAGGAGTTTTTTTTGAAGCAGGTGAGGTGAGTAGAAATAAGAATTCTCTGAAATAACGAGATTTCTCTTTAGTAAAAATAACGAGCATTCTCATTACTTGAGTAGAAATGATAACAAGAATTGACTATTAAGAATTGAAAAAGAATTGACTAAGAATTGGAAAGAATTAACTACACTCGAGTAGTGAAGAATTAATTTACCTTGGAATTCAGTAATCAAAATTGGTTAACTTTTAGAGAGGGTGGAAGCAGATGTGAACTAACCAGTTTCTTGCGTGAACATGTTAGGAAGAAGTGCATTGACAATGATGTTGGTTGAATCATTTTTCGATTCTCCAAAAGATCGCAGTCATACAGCCGCTTAATCATACTATCGCATAGAACTCTTTTTACAACTGAGTGCTCTTATTTTCAGCATCCAACGCTGTTGCTATTTGTGACCTAATGATGGTTTGGTTGTTGATCTTGACATTTACAACAATTGTGCAGAACAACCCTCCCCAAGAACAATTGTGGAGGTTTGTTGGACTTGTTGGTATTGCATCTCCTCAAGACTGTTCTATTAAAATCTACTTGAATTCACTTAGTAAACCACCTCGCTTCACTGATAGCTGAGTATTGCTCCTTGAAATGGGCCGGCCATTTCCCTCCTTTTGACAAATTCTATCGTTATTGTTAGTATGCGGTACGATACCTTGTCCACTTCATTGGAATTCCCTTAACCAATATATTATTTTCCCAATAATCCAAAAGCCTGGAATTCACATTGTCTGTCATCTGAAAGTCGTCTTCCACCAACCTTCTTTTCTTGAATCTATGTAGGGGCCGCATATCGTCTTTGAACTTAACTGCCACGACCCCATTCCTTGCTTCCATTTGGGAACACAACGAAACCACCCACTTCCAATAATCCGGAGCATGTATCTGTGCCCCCCAAGAAGGGCCACGGGCGTCGATAAATAACAAGTTCTCCCCAAATTTCAAGTCAGTATGCCGTAAACCATTGTAACCAATGCCTAGAGAAACCAAGGAGTTTGGAAGAACTACTTTTCTTGAAAAGTAGTTGCTGAGATTGTTCCCAGATAAATCCAATGTGTGCAATGAGTGAAAGTTCTCAAACGATCCCTTGACCCGATTCAAGCCTGTTTCCACCTTTAAATATCTGAGGTGGGGTGAGAACATACTAAGGTCTAATTCACTCAATTGAAAGCCTTTGATAGAAACTCTAGTAATTGCACTTAACTCCTTCTCTATCAGCAAAACGCTAAAATAAATATCTCTGCATTCACACACCAAACTCAACGTTGTGAGCTTGGAACTTTCATCCAAACGTAAGCGTGGGGAGTCGCTTTGGTGAAAAGTTATTTCCACTCTATCAAGGTTTTTGCACCCCACCAAATTCGCAGACACACAGCGGAGTTTCAATGACCAGAGACTCTCACACGTTATGTTGGCATGTCTACAGTATCCATACAGATAAGAATAGCATTGATCAGAATCCTCCAACTCAAATATTGTGAGTTTGGGGCAGGAAACAAGGACCAGTTCAAATATCATATCCAGCCTGAACACTCTCAAGTTTGGCGATTTCAATGTGAGGTCACTTGAATGTCGTCCATTGTATACACAGAGTTCCTCGAGATTGGGTGGAATATTGTGATAAAATCGGTAGGCGTCACCAAAAACCTCTATCGAGAGTTTGGTGAGATGGGGATGACTCGAAAGAACAAGCCGGTTTCCTTTATATGCCCGAGCAGTAAGCTCTTTCAAGTGCCCATTTTCAAAAATAAAGGTGTCGTCGTTGTAAACAAGTTTCTCCAACAAAGGATAGCGTCTGTTAATGAAGATGTCTGTGTCAGTTGAACCAACGGTATGCAGATTGTTTGTCACATTGTCTGTCAGATTGTCTGTCAGATTGTCTACTGTTAGATTGTGTGCAACACTCAAGCTATCCAAAATAGTATCCAACCTCAGCTTCCTCGTACAAAGTGCCACCTTCAATCTCCTCAAAGACTTCATATTCATTGCATCAAAGTCAAACCTGTCCCCCCCACAAATTTCAACTTCTTCCAACAGCGGCCACGGGTCGGTACAAACACTCGGACATATAGGCAACCAAAGATACTTCAAGGTCTCACACTGGCGTATCGACGTCGGTAGCGGCGCTACCACCTCCATTAGCGTACTATGTAGTACTATGTGCTCTACGCCCTCTGGAACAAACGGAAGGTTGCGCCCGCAAACGAGTTTCTTGATGGGAGGAAACTCCCAGTTGGTGACTCTGGCATCCAGGATATCGAGGCTTTCCACACCATGCAACTCACTCAAATTAACGTCTCCCCAGATACAAAGTTCCTTGACACGAGGAAACTTGACACGGGACCGGTATATCCCCACAGTCAAAGAGTCCACATTCAACGCAGAAAGATCAAAGTCGTTGTCATAAAGTTCCACCCTCAAATGTTCCATCTTCCAAGGAGGGAACCGAGTCCCAGTAAACAGCCTTAGGGCAAGAGTAGAAACACAGGGAGGAATCGAGCCGGACTCCACATTGAGACGGTAAATCCAGCCAACATTCACCTTGGCATTTGAAACTCCCCAAAGGGCATCAAGGTCCCCACATTCCAAAATCACGGAACCCAATATGTGGGGGACAAATTTTTGGAGGTAATGAAACTGGTCCACGGACCTCAACTCCAACTTTTTGGGCGCGTACCTTTTGTTATGTTCAGCAAAGATACGAAGTTCAATAAAGGTGGGCTTTTTGTTGAGGTAGTCGACGTCGGGAATGGGGTTTGCGTCCCAATCCAGGGCAGCTACTTTTGAGAAGTAGCGCTGGAGTGCGTAGTCCCTAAAGAAGGAGACACCTTGGAGTTTGGGCAATTCATCTCGGGGGACGTAGTCGACAATGCTGTGGATGATGTGTTCTGGGAAGTCGAAAATCATAGACAGTTAACTATTTGAATGTAACCAACAATTTGAATATAACCTGAATGTAACTAGTTGTAGTGTAATTGGAAGTTAACTAACTATTTGTATGTAACTGGAGTTGTATTTATAAGTTTTAACTATTCGAAGTCAATTGTAACTGTAGTTGTACTGTAAATAGTTGTATGTAACTGAAGTTGTGTAACTGTTGTGTAACTGGAAGTTGATTGTGACTCTTCAAAGTTGTTGTATTGTGTAATTACTGGAACATCGTAAAGCGAGGACAAAGCCAAACCCATAACTACGTCTTTTGTAAATTTGTAGTCATATTTATTGTTGACAGCGTAGATTGATCACTTCAAAATTTTGGCGCCACGAGTGAAATCAAATTCACTCATCTTTTCGTACCAGAATAATTTTGCTTATGTTGAAAACACAATACGAATACGCCAACATTTATGTCCGATTCAATGATAAATTAATGGATGTTGTTTTTGTCAATGTCGCAAGTCTCGAATAGTTCCAACATCAGAAGGCCACTAAATACATTGGTGTAAACATGGGTTTACCAATTTGCACATCACTACAATGCTACATTTCTCGGAAATACCCAAGCGTTTGAGCTCAAAGAAAATTGTAGAAGGCCCCTAGATTCTTTTTAGATCTTAGATTCTCTTTAGTTTCTCTAGATTCTCTAGATTCTGTTTATATTATCTAGATTTTCTAGTTTCTCTTTAGTTTCTCTAAATTCTCTTGATTCTCTTTAGATTCCCTAGATTCTCTTTAGATTCCCTCCAGATGTACAGTGATGCCCAATTTGAATCTAAATCTAGTCTTTCTTGTTTTGGTGTTTCAATGTCCTATTCTAGCTACCTTTCCGCTTCAGAAGCCCATACATGATCACTTGTTCTGGCGAAGATCAATGGTCATGGTGGCAGAATTTTTTACTCTTTTGTGTCACTTTTTGCAGCCATTTCAAATAACTCGCTTCGCTCGTTATTTGATTTTATAAGCAAATAGCGAGGAAGGACAAGAGCCTGACACTGTCTTCTGAGAGAGTTTGTGAGTTTTGGATAGAGACTGAAGGAAGTAGATGGACCTGCAATTTCGCTTACTCAATTGTTTCAATTGTAGGAGCTGAACACCAATCTTCATAACAATTGTAAAAACTATCTTCAGTGCCTGGTTCTTGGGTGTTCTTTACCAGAAACTCTAACGCCATTTGTATTGACTAGATCACAAATCTTCATCATTGATTATGTAAATGCAAACTGCTAAAATGTGATGAAACCACAAAAGACACTGCCTATTGAGCGCCTAGTTTCTCATTGATCTCAACGAGCGAGTTGCACTTTGTTGTGCTTGCTTGAGTTGCTGAGCTTTTGTTGTAGTTTGTTGTAGTTGGTTGCACTTGAACTTTGTTCAAATACCCAAAAACCATTTGCTCGACAGACATCTATTATTTACAATAAGTCGCCAACTACAACTAGTCATGTCTATTTCCGTGACTTTTGAAACCTGATTCTTGGAACACCTACAAACTTGGGTGATCACTGGACTAGAGGAGAATGGCTGCAAATCAGGCTTGATTTTTTCATTTTCACGAGAACCATCTTGTTCTCCTTTCAGATGTTTCAAGGACTTCACATTTCCAGTTTCTTTAACAACCCTGCTAAACCAAATACTATTCCCTCTCGATTGCTACTGTTCATCAATGCAGTTGAATTATACTCTAGTTCATCACATTTAACCAGAACAATCAAGTGAAAGTTCATTGATAGCACTCAGAGGTTGTTTTTCTAAGAACAGTATTGCTTGGAACGACTTGGTAGAAAATCCACTTTATTGTGAGAGAGACTTGGGAGTGAAAGAATATAAGATGTGAGAGTATGAAAATTGCAATTAGAGAAAGAAAGTTACATTATAAAGAGTAGATTTTAAATAGAATTGAAGATTTGTAGGTAAATAGAGAAGAAATTGTAAAGATTTGTAGGGAAATAGAGAAGATTAGATTTTTTCAATCGATCAGGATTGAGATACTTGTTCACATTTATTTAGAATCATCTTGCTTCTTATGGCGAATTACTTGGTACACCAATCAATACATCTGCAGTTTATATCCAAAAAAGAATTAATCTCGCTCATTCATTCTCATTTATAGTCGTTCACATTTATTTGGTCACAGGTCGCTGGATTGTTCACATTTGCAATCAGAACATACAAGAAGCACAATTTCGCTTGGGTCAACTTTCCTACTTACTAGTACCAATTACATAGGTTGCAGAAGTTAGATATTCTCAGAATTTCCCCACGTTCACATTTTTTGCAATTACAGACCAACAATCTAGGGGAGCAATTCCGCTCGATTGGTTTTGATTTACTTGCTATTCCAATACATCTGCTTCGCAGATGTTGAGGTTATTTTTATTTAGGTGACTCATCTTGGTTCTTCTGATATTCACATTAATTTTAGATCACAAGATCAATCTCACAGTAGATCGAAAATATTCTAGCTACATTACAATCAACCTCGCTTCGCCGATTCATATGATACTGCTCAGATTTATTCTAGTATCAAGTGACTTTGAACAATCTCACATCTGCTTCAATTTGTGCTCAACTGATGCCTACAAATAATCAATCTCGCTTCGCTCGATTAATTATAATATACTGTTCACATTTATTCAGTAAGGACTACAATCAAACAATCAAACAAATTGTTCGCTCAATTGTTCAATCATCTACTATTCGTAATACCAATCTCACATCTGCGAA
This sequence comes from Kodamaea kakaduensis, assembly GCA_030558435.1. Classification (NCBI taxonomy): domain Eukaryota; kingdom Fungi; phylum Ascomycota; class Pichiomycetes; order Serinales; family Debaryomycetaceae; genus Kodamaea; species Kodamaea kakaduensis. The sequence continues at coordinate 33,859 of JAJMSN010000048.1, forward strand.
GCAGATGTGAGATGACATCTTTTCAGTTCAATAATCGAACAATCTCGCTTCGCTCGATTATTCGATTATTCTGCGTTCTGCCCCTCAAAAACCCTCAACTCTTTCGTCCCCTCACTCCAACTAACCCCCCCATACGTAATTTCCTTGATTGCAGCCACCACATCCTCAAACGACCCTCTCACCTGCTTGGTACTGTCTCTCTCTCTCAAAGTCACCGACTCGTCCTTGATACTCTCAAAGTCGATAGTGATACCGAACGGCGTACCCAACTCGTCGTTTCTGGCGTACCTCTTACCAATGGACGCACCCGAGTCGTCAATCTTGAATGGAATCTGCTGCTTTCTCAAGTACGCAGACACCTTTCTCACCACCTTCTGCAACTCTGGGGTCAGCGACAATGGAACCAACAACACCTTGGTTGGCGCAACCAATGGTGGAAGCGACAAAACACCTCTGTCGGCATCCTTGGGACGTGCCCAGAACTGGTGCTCAAAGATGGAGTAGATAATACGTCCAATACCAAAAGAAGGCTCAATCACATTTGGAGTGAACTCACGAACGTGCTCAGTTCTGGTGACTTTTTGAATTTTGATCAAGTCGGAGTCAACCTCAAAGTCAGTTCCACCGACGTTGGCCACAATCTTTCCGTTCTTGGACAACTCCTCGCCTAACGACTCCAACTCACACTCGGTTCTGGCAAGCAACCACTTTTCAATGGCCCCCGCATCCTTTCTGAACTTGGGTCCAAACTTCTTCTTGGCAATATCAATCTCGGTTCTCTCAACAGTCACAGGCTCTGGCAACGCCTTTCTCACCACCAACTTTTCGTTGGTTCTGGCAGCGTGCACCGACAAATCGTACGCGGATCTGTCCGCGCACCCCACACACTCAATCCACCCGTACGAGGTGTGCAACTCAGCGTCCCAACAGTCCGCAGCATAGTGTGCCATCTCGTTGGCCATGTGCTGTCTGAATCTCAATCTGTCGGCATCCACACCAATCTTGACCAAAAACAAGTAGATTCTAGCAATAAAGTATCCCAAAGTCTCGTTGTCAACCATACCAGACTTGACGGCTTCCCCAACAGTCTGCTCCACCACCTCGGTAGATCCCTGCTGCTGGACATCCTTGGGCAAGAAACGCAATTTGAGGTCTGCAACCTCATCAAACTTGGCGTGCGACTTGTCCTCGGGGTCCACAAAGTGCTCGATTTCTGCCATCAAAAACTCACGAACACGCAAAAGTCCCGCTCTGGGGGCAATCTCGTTACGGAACGACTTACCAATCAGCGCCGACGCAAACGGCATTTTCTCGTTGTTGAAGTCCAACAACTTTGAAAAGTTCAAAAACTGGCCCTGCGCAGTCTCGGGACGGAGGTATCCCTTCATCTGACCAGAGGGACCAATAGCGGTTTCAAACATCAAATTGAACTCGATGGGGGGCTCCAACTTACCACCGGTTCCGGGGTTACAAATGTTGTACTTTTCAATGAGATCACCGAGCTGGGGGCCGGAATACCCATCGATTTGTGCGAGAATGTTCTCGTAAGCCTCGACTTCCTCGTCGCTCAACTTGACGTTTTTGATCTCCTTAACCTTCTTTTTACGCTTCTTCTTGTCCTCGTCCTCCTCAACGTCCTTGACGGCAATTCCACGGGCGGCCTTGTCGCCCTTGAGACGGGCCTCCAAAACTTCCTCAACAAGGTGGTCGGCACGGAAAATCTCACCGGTTTTGAGGTCCTTGCACATCCAGTCGGCAAACTTGTCCACGTGGCCGGACGTCTTGAGGACCTCGTGGGGGGTCAACATGGTGGTGTCGACTTCAAGCATGTCCTCTTCGAGAATAAAGTGTTTTCTCCAGGTGTCGATGATGTTGGCCTGGAAGGCACAACCGGGGGGGCCGTAGTCGTAGAGACCGGAAACACCACCGTAGATTTCAAAGGCGGGGGCAAAGAAGAATCTTCTTTTCAAAACTTGCTCCAACAGCTCTCTGGAGAAGGGGATTGTGGTCATGGTTCTTAGAAAGCGGAGAATTGTGTAAAAATTTAAATTCAAATATTTCGCGAAGCGAAATGTTTGATTTAAATTTTTCAACATTTCATTTTCGCAACATGAGCGAAGCGAATGTTGCGAATTTGTTGAATCAATGACTTAATTGACTTAATTGACTTAATTGACTTAATTGACTTAATTGACTTAATTGACTCAATTGACTTAATTGACTTAATTGACTTAATTGACTCAATTGACTCAATTTGATTATTGAAATCATCAAATACGCACAATTTTGCTACTTCAATTGTGAAATTATTGACTCATTGAACTTCAATCAAACTGCTCGCTCTTTTTCTTAAAATACCATATTCACAGTAAATTAAGATTCATTTGAGCAGATTGTATGTTCAAGAGTTAAATACGCAAAGATATTCTCACTTGTAGAGAATGTCCAGTATTACTACTATGTGCAGTTTGTGAAATTTCACATTTTTCAGAGGTTTGAGTGACGGATGATGAAAATCATACCTTGAACAAGAGAGTAATCGTTCATTGATGAAAGTTAACGAGCTATAACACACTCCTTCTGTATTGTGAAGATGCATTATGAACCATGCCTGTTTCATATTTCCACTGACTCATTGGTATGGAATTTACGTGGTATGGAATGTACCCACAATTGAGCGGAGTGTGGGAGTATAGCAGAAGGTGTATATCAGTATATTTCCAAAGACATAATGAGAATAGGAAGGCTTAGCATAATGCTCGGGAAATATCAAGCAACATCGAACAAAGTGAGATGTTGCTTGAAGATCTTCTATCATTTAGCTAATACACTCCCTCCTGCTAATGCTGACTTCTGCTAATGTTTAACTTCTGTTGAAGCTAAATTCAACTAGTAACTTATGCAGCTTGAACTTATGCAAATCTCAAACTTGTGCTAATGCTAACTCCTTGCCTTCTTTCACAATGTTCCTTCAAAACTATGGCTCCCCATAAATTCGTTCATTGATTTGACTCCCCATTAACTACTGAAAAGCTTCCTCTAAATGATTATTTACGTTCATGTAACTTAAAACAACTCGCTCCGCTAGTTGTTTTAAAAAACTTCAATTTGCTTCCTCCACTGTGAAAATTTGCAGCCGTCCTGCAGATAGTAAAAGGAGGAACTGAATGGAGACTGACTCAACAGACCATCACTACTCATTTCTACGTTACTTCTCCACGTCTTCCCTCCCACGACTCCATCCTAAATCTCCCAAACGTCTACACGTTAAATAAATCTAAGATGAATCTTCCTTAATCCTATATGATGCTCAGTTGGCTTATTTCAACTCGACTTAGTGCTCAGTTCCTGGCTTATTTCGACAATTCAAACAACCTTCGCTCGTTGTTTGTCTTCGAGTGCTTATTGATCAATTTTCCGAAAAGCCATTGTCTACTACATTATCTTTACACCCCAATTGAGACATAGTAATCATCTCGCTTCTCTCAATTGTGCTCGTTCATCACATTCTCGATTCTACTTCTTCTTCCTAGCTTTCTCATCTCTAGACTCAGTCTTGTATTTGGATATTCCTAACGAGTAAGGTTGTTAGTGAGTAAGTGAGGTTGTTAGCGAGTATGTTGTTAGTGAGTAAATACATAGTAAACGCACTCAAACGCGAGTCTCTCTACTTCCAATTGTGAAAATATTTCACTCTACTTGCCCAAAGTTGACCTTCACAATTAAGCTGAGCTTAAGTTCTTTCATTCTTCCAAATGCAAATGTCTGCTCAAGTACACATCTCCGCAATACCTAGTGATAAATACCTCTTTTTAATATTCACCCAGTGATTTCCACTTCACCTCTTGAGGCGAGTTTGGCATGGTAGATCCTTAAGGAGTCGGGTTCTCCCCAAAGAATGCTTTTGTCTAGACTATAGTGCCTTCCAAAATTGTGAAAATCTTCACTTATCCAATTGCGAATATTTGAAGGTCAATGTTCGACCATCTCTTTTCTTCTATTTCTTTTGGCTGCAATCCCAATTCTACAATCTCGTCATTCACTCTATGTTACTATCCCAATATGTCTATCAAAGCGAGTGATTCGATCTTTTCCATTCAACAATCTCTCTTCGTTCTATTGTTGATCGTTGTTGATCTGAAATCAACAGTTTCACTGCGCTTAGTTTGATCTATTCTATAATCCACTATCTCAACGAAATCAACAATCGCAACCTCGTTGATTGTTGTTTTAATCGCCTTATCATCTCAGATCAATTTCGCTCGATTATCGACTGCCTGATCTCAGAATCTCTCTCAATAGTGATGATTGCCAATTGCCATCAAAGTTTGAACGGTCATCATTGATTTCGACTGACCTATTCTATGGTCTACCGGTCACACCGCAATAAGTTGATTGCTTGAAATCATCTCGCAAAGCCTCTCAACAACAATCTTGCAGAGCGAGATTGATTACTATAATCCTCATAAGAATCAACAACCTTGAGAATCGAGATTGTTCCGATTGTCTTATCTCAAATCAACAATCTCGCAAAGCGAGATTGAACTATAGTCCTCATAAAAACAACAATCCGCTTCGCAAGATTGTCCCGATAGTCTTCTCATCAACAATCTCGCTTCGCGAGATTGACTATAGTCCTCATAAAAACAATCTCGCTTCGCGAGATTGACAAAGTCGTCAATCAACATCTCGCTTCGCTCGATGTTGATTATTCTATATACATCTCCTCATCATACTCCTCCTCACTCCACTTCTTCCACACCACCACCCCTATCGTCACCAAACAACTCAACGCAAACACCTCGTCGAACCAGCGATCAATAAACTCCACCTCCTTCGCACTCCCCGGCCCCCGCCCCCCTGACAACGACAATATCTTGGATATCTGCAACGACAACGTTGCCGGCAAATTCGTGCGGATCAACAACGCCGTCGCCATGGTGTACACCCCCACCAACTCCGCCACAAATAAGTGCTTCAACCACTTCTTCACATTCTTGTCGTGGCGCGTACTGTTTGGAAGTATCCGCGAAAACGACTTGAACGTCACCAACACATTCGACATGGAACACACAAACAAACTCCCCGACAAAATAAAACTGAGCTGGCTAGTGAGCTGCTGCTCCAGAACCCCCCAGTTCGAAAACACCGTCAATAGCATGCGCGCAAGTGTTGTGGCAAGCGCATCCTTGTGTGGAGCCGCAGCCGGGGCCTCGTGGTCCTTGATCACACTCGAGTTGATGCGGATGGTGTGGCTGGAAAAGAGAAACAGCGGAACCCGAATGAAGAAAACAACAACTATACGGTACGTACAGTAAAAGGCAAACGCAAAGTTGGCGTACCGCAACGCGTCGTAAAAGAGTTTCTCGCGCTTTTGAGCCTGTTGGAACTTGATGTCGTCGATTGCACGGAGGATTTCTTCGTACGTGCTTTGGCGCACTTGCACAAGTGTATCGATTTCCCGTCTGAGATCGGATTTGGGCGCAACAAGATGTGAGAGATTGGAAAGCAGCGCAAATGATGAGACGCGGGAAAGGTTGGTGAGGTTGGTGAAGGATTGTACTTTTTCAGAAAGATTTGAGTTCAAATTTGCTTGCAAATTTGAAGTCAGCAAGTTCAGTTTCAGTAAATGCAGTAAATGTGGACTCACCAAATGTGGACTTGGTAAATTTGGACTCAGCAAATTTGGACTCAGTAAATTTGAGAAGTTTGAAAGGCCACTTTGACTTTGCACTGAAAAACCACCACTGCTCAAACCACCACTCAAACCACCACTCAAACCACCACTTTTCAAATTTGCGTTCCGCAAATTTGAACCATCCTCCATCTCTTCTTCCATTAATCTCTTCTCCAACAAAACCCCCGTACTATTATAACTTGCAATCAAATTATTAATTTCCGCCGGCGAAACCAGCTTTTCCCTCTGTGTATACGTCTTCCCCGCCCACTTCTTTACCACTTTATCGAGGTGCACATCCAACGAAAACAACTTGTACGGCGTCAGAGTAGACCCAATCCCCGAAAGTATCGCCAAAATAGTGATACCAGACACAGCAATCTCATTCACTTTGGTCTCCACCAATGACCTCAGGCCAGTACTCAAGTCCAGCGCAATTTCTCCACATTTATGTAAAACAAAGAGCCACGCGCAAAAGGCAACCATGGTGTACGCCAACCGCACGTTCTTCGAAGTGGGCACCAACTCGTTGGTCACAAGAAGACTCGCTAAAAAGAATGGCACAACGAAAATCAACAGCATCACAAGCACATTGATGGTGTACCGGAAGAGCGAAAGACGCACTTGCTCAGAAAAAACAGTGTTGGAAATCTCACACATCATGAGAAGCACAAGCGATATGCTCGAGGCAATCACGAGCGCGAAAACTCCGCCCACAACGTGGTTGCGCAGCTTGTCCACGTCAAACATGGTGCGGAAGTCACGTGTTTTGGAGTCGTTGATTTTCTGGATGTGGAGGTGGTGCTGGTAGTTGAGCTCGGCCACCATGGCATTAAAGTCTTCGGGAGGGACATTGGTACCGAAGTGGAGAATGAGGTTTTGGTGGTAGATGTGGTGGAGAAGGAATAAGAGGAGGAGGTGGACTATGATGAAGAGGAACATCAAACTGAAACAAACAATGGTCAAACAATGAGCGTAGCGAATTGTTTGTAAAGTTGATTACAACTAGTTAATCAAACAATGAGCAAATTGTTTGTAAAGTTGATTACAACTAGTCAATCAAACAATAAGCGAATTGTTTGTGAATGCAGCTAGTTTAATATGAGCAAACAGTTAGCGGCGTTTGTGAATATGCAACTAGTTTAATCAAACAATGAGCAATTTGCGTAGTTGAATACTCGTTAATGTTAAGCAAACAGTTAGCGGCTAATTGCAAAGTTTAGTTCAATGACCTGTGATCAAACAGTGAGTGTAACAGCTGTTTGGATTATCAATACCAGTAGAACCCAAGTATGAAAGTGTAGAATTGTGTAGTTGTAAGGATTACCGAGGATGAATCAAAGACCTTATTATGAATAATGACCTCAATGAGTATGAATCAACACTGAGCTGTTATGAATTAACAATGACCTGAATGATCAGTAGACCTCAGTAGCGCCTGTGAATAATGTTGCAAGTGTTGCAGTGTAGTGATTCAATAACTTTCTGCGGCAAGAGACTTGTGGTAGTTAAGAACAATTGGTATTAGTAGTTGTTTAGACTATGGTATTCAGAGTTAGTGGGTCCTACTTGTGGACTGATTCGCAGAATCGGTAGTGATTAGGCGCGGTGTCCATAAAGAAAAAAGGTGGTTGTAAAGAGAAAAATGAACACTAGAATAATGAGCGAAGCGAATTGTTCTAGTGAGATATAGCTAGAGTAGAAATAGAATGAGTAGAAATAGAAGCAGTAGAGTAGAAATAGAAGTAGAAGTAGTAGAGATAGAGATAGAACTAGCAGAACTAGAGGCAGAACTAGAAGTAGTCGCTAAAGTTAAGCTATGAAATTGTTATGTAAGCAAAGTGAAACGGAGCACTAAATGATGAATGAACCAATAGCGATGAATTAGAAGTAGCTACAAACACGATGAAAGAAATAAGGTGAGACTATATATTGAGGAGAAAAACTAGAACTAATCCAAATAGAACAAATTGGCCAATTTAATACAAGTTCTCTTGACTCAATCTACCAGCACTTCAAGTTGATCGTGGAACTCACCTAATTACACTCAACTGTTCTCAAATATCAACATCGAGTTGAAGATTCTGTTCATGTATTCATTTCTTAATGTGTACGTAATATATTACATAATCACGGTTGCAAAATGAGTTCAGAGGAAAAGTCCTTGATGAGAATGTCCAAAATGCAAGGACGGAACTTTATTGAATCGATGATATCTAAAAGAGCACTTCTTTGAGTCACTAGTCTCCAAAAGAAGTTCTCCCCTTACTTTTGCTTTCCCTTCTGTGGAAATCGTCTAGAACAAGACTTGTCTTTTACAAGGTATGTCCAGCTTACAAAGATTGAACAGCTACATAAGACGTCGAGTTCCTGATCTACTACTTGATATGATATGAGAAGACGAGAGAAGCGTTGCGGTGAGAGTAACTATTTGACTTCTTTCAACAGATTAAGAGTCTCACAGATTAAGAGTCACAAAGAGTTAGCAAGCATTGGGGTATGGATGAACATCACAACTCATAAAACGTAGAACTTAAACCTCCTTCACCTTCTTCGTGAATCTAGCTCAAAGCAGAAAATTAAATGAAAGTTATTACCTGAAAGAAGGATAAATACGAATACGTTCAAGTCACGAGTATACTCAATTCGGCATTCAATTCAGTCCAGTAGTTGTCATGAGTTCACCAATGAAATAACTTATAGTTGAGTATTTTCTAGTTAGTATCTTCTTATTAAGTATCTTGTTGAGTATCTTCTAGCTTAGTATCTTCAAGTATCTAGTCACTCGCATTCGCTCGCTCATGCTCGTTGATGTTCCCTCTAAGCGTAAATTTCATACCCACTTACCCCCTCAAAAACCACCTTCCAAGTCTCTTTTCAGACTTTTAAGAATACCTTAAGACTCATAAAACTACAAATACTCACCCACATAATTTTGGAGAATACTGACTACTTGGGCAGTGAAAAATAGGCGTATATAATCAGTCCACAATTTACGCATCTGAAAAATAAAAAGAGGTGGAAAATTATGACATTGGACTAATAGTAGAGGAACGGGAGTATTGGGTGATTTTACTGAAGAGGAAGAATGATGGAGAAGAGATCGATAGGAAATGGTGTTAGCAGTTTAATGTTAACAGTAGTGGTAATAGTATAGTGGTAGGGTAGTGGTAATAGTGAAGTGATAGTTGTGGTATTAGTGTAGTGAGAAATAGTGTGGTAAATGGTGAGAAATAGTGTGAAAGAGTGAAAATAGTGAGGAATGGTGAAAAAATAGCGACGAATAGTGAAGAAGGTACAGTGAAAAAATAGTGGGATTTTGAAATAGTCGGGACTGAAAAATTTGCCGGATGTCATGATGTTGAGATATACAATTATTTCTAAATATCAACATACTATCTAATCTTTAGTACAAATGAGCTACGCTCATTTGTTATTCCTTCATATTTTATGGTTGTTCAAACAAATTCGCTCCGCTCATTTGTTTTCAGCTGTCTTTTGATCGAACAAATTCGCTTCGCTCATTTGTTCTCAAATTTTCAATGCCCATGAAACTTCGTGCTGAAAAGAAGATGCGCAAGCATCTTCTTGAGCAGATCAAAGCCCGCCAAATCCCCGGTGCGCGTATTGCCGCCCACAACAAGTCCCCCCAGGAACTTTCCGCGCTCGGATTCGCTCCCCAAGTGTTCCTTTTCAAGAACCTCTTCTCCGGCCAAGTCATATACTCCCAGGTCCCTGCCTACCACCAGGCCCAAATCGACGAGCAGTTCCCCCGCGCCAACTGGGAGAACAGGAAGCCTGCGCGCAGAAACGATCTCTGGAGGATTATGTGTGTGGCCACCTTTGCCAACTACGAGTACGCCCAAGCAGCCTACAAGGGTTTGGTCCAGTTGCGTGTGGCTAGAGACACTTACTTGCGCGATGAGGCCAAGCAAATGAGGCGCAAGAACGACGACGGCAATATCTGGTACGCGGGGCAGTACAGGCCCACGTACTCGCAGGAGGCCGTGGCTGATTTGGCCCATGTCGTGGATGAGTTTGAGTTGGAGAACACTTCGTGTGCATGGGAGGGCTTGTGGAGAATGGGCGCAGAGGAGCACTGGAGGTTGGATCTTGTGGAGCACGAGGAGATTCCGCCGTTTAACCCAAAGCACCAGAGTGTGTTGTTGGATGAGTTGAGGGAGAGGGGGAGGGAGAGATTTAGAAAGTTGAGAGAACAGACTGAAGTCGAACAAACGAGTGAAGCGAGTTTGTGAGCTTGCTGAAGAAGTGAATTCTTCACAATCGAGCGAAGCGAGGTTGTGAGTTCATCCAAAAACATCAAATTATCACAATTGAGCGAAGCTCAATTGTGTTGAAAAAATTCAAACCTTTGCTCAATAGGTTAAAAAGTTTCAAACCCTCAATTTGAGTAGGATTCAACCCTCAATTTGAGTAAGATTCAACCCTCAATTTGAGTAAGATTCAAACCTCAATTTGAGTAAATGATTCATTCTGAATGACCAGATCCCAATCTTTGCGAATCAGAAGTAGTATTCTCTAGGATTCAATGTACATAGATCGAATAGAAGAGAAAATGGTGAAGTGTAATCACACAATCGAGTGAACACAATCGAGTGAACACAATCGAGCGAAGCGAGATTGTGTGATGGTTGATGTGCACCCGATTTTCCTGCTTATGTAAGGCTTACGTAATCATTAACAACTGGAATGGATGACTTGCTTCACCACTTACCTCCCTGAACAATTTTGCTTTGCTTGTTTGATGAAGAATAGCTCTTCGGTTTATGTTTTCATCCTGGTTCTCTTGCCTAATTAAGTGTACGGCATATAAGTGACTCTTAATCTGTGAAAAGCGTAGTTCCAGAGATCAACTATTGCAATTCTGGAGTACTACTTTCAGAATGACAAAGAGTTGGCAGCGTTCTGTCTATATAGAAGAGTTTGAAAGAACGATTCGGCTCACATGTATTTTTATCACACATGGTCTTAGACTGAAATGATATAGACATGATTGTGAATAGGTGCCTGGTTGTTTAAGTGTAGAGGAGATAATTTTGATGAGATGGTTGTGATGAGATTGTAGGTGAAATATTTGTTGGTGATATGTAGGTAAGATGATTGTATATGAGATAACTCTATATAGGTAAGTCTAGATGAGCTGCTTTAGATGTAATCGCATAGATTCGCTGCGCTCATCTATGCTCTATGCTACTCCCTCTTAAGGTTTACTGAGATCGATCAACAATTGACGCAGAACTGTGTGGTATTGTGGTGATGGTGGCTGCGAATTAAAAAAAAAGTAGTTCTATGCGAGTACAAGAAATGAGGAATAGCCATTACTTAAATGGTATCTTGACTGACGGGTATTACAGAAGCGACCCATTGGATTACAGGTAAGGCTTGTGGATAGCACCACAGTAAATTCTGAGCATCTTAGCATTTTAGGTTCATGCATTGTCTCTAATGTTCATACATTGTCTCTAATGTTCAAGTCTAACTGACAATTTGCTCATGTTATAGTCTCCATCTCACTTCCCTCTACCTCATCAACAATCTCGCTCCGCTCGCTTGTTATTCACACTTTATTTTTCCACATTTCACTGCCACATTTCGCAACCACACCCCAGTCAGTATACTCATATCACTCACTTTTCCCTAATCTAAAAGCTATTTTGTCAGCCACTCCATCTCCTTAACACCTCCACCAATCCAGAACAATCGAGCAAGCTCGATTGCTCTGGATGGTTGAACAATCTCCTTTCCTTTTTACGACCGCTCCGTTTATCCCAAAACGGCAAGTCCATCTCTCACGTGATATAACACAAGTCGGCCCGCCACATTTGGTGACGAAATTTTTGAGGCCGCCATATAAATCGGGCGGAAAAGATAAGCACTAGGTACTAGATATTAGATACTAAAGACTACGCACTGCTAGATACTACTAGATACTAGATACCCCGACACTAGATACCAGAAGACGGGCTACCAGAAGAAAACTCGGGACTACGACTACTATTAGTAAGCATCGGTCATTCAGAAGAGTGCAAGAATACAAGAACAACTACAACAACCAGTTCTTACAAGTTACAACTACAAGTAACTACAATCTCGCTTCGCTGATTATAGAAGAACAAACAATCTCGCTACGCTCGATTGTTTGCTGTTTTTATGGACTTTTACTACCGCAAATCACTCGGCAACGGCGCCACCACGAGCAAATTCCGTATTTCCAATGTCGTCGGCCCCACTTTCGTCCAGCTGAAACAGCTGAACCTCCGCCAGAGCAAAGACGAGCCGGAAACCGGCGAGGAAAAGACGGAAAATAGCAAAACTCACCACCCCAACAACTGCAATCGGTGCTACCGTCTCAAGAAAAAATGCTCACGTGAGTACCCCAAATGTTCCACGTGCTCGAAAACAGGTGCACTGTGCGAGTACGTGATACGCAGTAATAAAAGGAGGAAGAGAGAGAGGGAGGGGGAGGAGGAGAAAGAAAAGATAGAAGATAAAGATGAGAAGGTGGAGGAGGAAAAGGACTTTTCGGAAAAGGCCAAGGTTCACTTTTCGGTGGAAAAGTCGGAAATAATAAGTGAACCAAGTGAGGGTGAGGAGAGGCTGGAAGAGAAGGATTTGGGGGAGAAAGAAAGTGGAGCTACACTTCCGGTAGGAAGTGTAGATAAAAGTGGGGGAGTAAAAAGTACTACACTTCCGATAGGAAGTGTAGTGAAAAATGGGGAATTAAAAAGTACTACACTTCCTGGAAGTGTAGTAAAAAGTGGGGGGAGTGTGGTAAGCAAAAGTGGGGTTTCTACACTTCCTATCGGAAGTGTAGAGAAATCCACGTTTGATGAATCGCGCCTCTCTGTATCCCTGCTCCTCCACAAAGAAGACGACCGTCCCCAAAACCACCTCCGGGCCCTCAAACGCGGCCCAAAACGCACATTCGAGCTCTTGAAACGACTGATGTCACGTGTGGAATCGCGTGCTGAAAACTCTCGTGAAGATCTCATCAACCTCAAGGCCATGCCCGCGGAGTGGCCCGCCATGTACGTGCACACGTACATGGAGAATTACGGGTACAAGTACCCGTTCCTCGACCCCTCGGCCGTACGAGCCAAACTAGACAAAACCAACTTCCTCAACGAGCTGATTGTGGATATCGACACGTATTTGGTGATGGGCACAGGTGCGCTCTTGTGTGGGAAGCGGTACTTTGACGAGCACTTTTCCGAGAAGCGCATCGAGTCGATAGTGGATGTGCTCAGTTTGGATGTGGGGTGCAATTCCATGGACGAAAACACCGAGGACTTGCGCTTGTTGTTGTTACTTGCAGTGTACAGTTTTGCCGCAAACAACTTGAATATGGCATGGCACACAGTGGGAGTACTTACAAGAGCTGTGGTGCAGTTGAGACTTTATGGGGGGGGACTAGACCTTTTGGAAAGGATGGTGTGGAGTATACATAATCTCGATGCAGAGCTCCTGCTTTTGTTAAGGAGACCATCCCAGTTTCCTCATGCGTATAATCGGTGCGAGGTGCCGGCAACCAAGTTGTATGAGGATGAGAATTTGGAGTTGGTGGGGCTGGAGATTGCATACCAGAGGTTGGGGGTGGGGTTGTTGGAGGAAATCTTGAAAGCTTCCACTAGCACACCCAGCACCAGCAGCACATCCAGCACTTGTGCTGGGTGTGCTGGGTGTACTGGGAGTGCTGGCTCCCAAGGTACTCCTTCCCCGAATTCTTCCAGCCCTAGACCTGCCACTGGAGCAAGTACTTCACCTAACAGTGGTGATAGTAGTACTGGACCTACAACTTCACCTACTACTTCACGTACTAGTACAACTAACTTTGGCACCACCAACACCCCCACTAGTAACACCAGTAACACTACAAGTAGTGTTACTGGTGTTACTAGTGGGGGTGTGAGTGGAGCCAAAAGTGGCTTCTCCTGTGACTACCGCCAATCCCACCACCCCCCCATCACCAAAACCACCACTCCCCAAACCCTCCAGTTCCTCCTGAAATCCCTCGAGAAATGGCGTATCCAAGCCATGCAAGCCGTCCACAAAGGGTACTCGCAATCCCCCCTCCTCCACGATGTGACTTCATTGGTCAACATCAAGTACTACTACCTCCTGGCTGAAATGGACCAGCTTTCCACAGTTGAACTGCCGCAGTTTGTGTTTCACTTTTTCCTGAACTCGTTTTCGCTCTTGATTCTGGAGGCAGACACCGCGGGCAAGCACACCACCAAGTTGTCGGTGCAGCACCTGCTCACGTGGCACGCGATGCTCAACAACGTCATTGGCAACATGCTCCAGCTGCTTGCGCGGCTTTTGGGTCTGCGGGAGGCGTCGTTGGAGGCGTCCCTCAAGTTGAATGAGTTGAATAGTAACTTGCAGTTGGTGGTGAACTTGTTGAAGTATGTCAAGGAGAACGGGGGGGTGGACTATGGGGTGGAGGGGTTGCAGAGGTTGAGTATGAGGTTGATGGGGTTGAATTTGTTGGTGGGGGGGAAGGAGAGGGGGGAGGTTAAACAGGAGGTTCTACAATTATTTGAGAACAATTGACAACGAAACATCGAGCGTAGCGAGATGTCGTTGATCAATTGTTCGAATACTTTCACTTCGATTTGATCTAGAACTTTGAGTGAAGCGAGATGTCGTTGATCAATTGTTTGAATACTCACTTTGACTTTAATTTTGAACTAGAACAATTCGCTTCGCTTAATTGTCAGCTTGACTGTTCTCAGTTTGGTTGAGAATAACTGACAACAGAACAATTTCGCTTCGCTCAATTGTTCAATTGTTCAATTGTTCGAATCGCCCAAATAGGAAATTTCGAGATTAAAAAGTTCATGAGCAATTGATTAAAAATGGTACGAACGGTGAGCGCCCTGTTCAAAATGCGGACAAGGATGTCTGACGATGGTTATAGTTCTTGAATGTATTAATAGGTGGGTGATTTGTAGAAACCAAACAATGAGCTAAGCGAATTGTTTGGTTAAGGAAAGAGTAGAAGAATTGAAGGAGCAGAATTATTCAGACTCATCAATGTCCATCAACGGGTTTCACTACTTTTACGAGGTGTGAATGAGCATGAGAAGTACAGCAATTGGGTGAAGCAAAATTGGCAATATCTTCCTTTGACATACTCATAGACCATGAGATATAAAGCAGTAACTGCAACAGTAGTAATGTTGAACAGAGAGTGAAAGATCCTGAGATCATAGAACAAATTCGCTTCGCTCATTTGTTCGATGCAATTACCAAGATCAAGAGAATAGAGCTGTATGTTCAAGAACAGTTTGGCCCAGATTTTCAGAGATTTCTGAGTGCCAATAGAAGACATCTCTTTCATGATAGGAACTTTCTTCATTCCTCTTAGGCTATTTCTAGGCCCAAGTCTGGTTTTGGGACCTTGTGACTTATTTACTTTCTCATTCACTCATAACTCACGCACTACTAACCCACTCCACCATTCACTCACTCGCTTCGCGAGTTCGTAATTCAGATTAAGAGTCATTTATATGCAGTGCCTAAATCCACAGTACACAGTGAGCTTCTTTCGATGTTCCACATGACTGAGGGCTGGTAGTTTACAATTAAGTATGAGCTACTTCTTCTGAATAAGTTCCACCATAATTATCAAACCTTAGTAATAAGTGAATAGAACGATCGTTAGTTGCAAATTGTACCATGTCTATTACGATGAACGTAAAAAGGACTCTCAAGAGAGCAAACTTGATGCACTTATTAGAAAGTGAATAAATCACGTACATCAAAATCGTTCCTTTAAGTGTACATGGTTACTCCAAATGTGTAGGTTCGTGTAGTGTCTAGTTAAAATCAAGTATCCAACTCTTTTTTGCAGCCAGCGTAAATTTCAGACCAAAATTCCAAACAAAAGCTTGTGTTTCTCCACCACCTGGAATCATGATGAGTACATACCTTGGGATGTGTTTTATGGTCTCTACTTCAACACAACCACCTTTTCAGATTATTTGGAAAAGACTCGGAAGGTTGTTTTTGGTAGGGGTAAGCGGGTATGAGATTTACGCAGAACCAGAACCACAGTTACTGCCTTCCATGAGGATATGGGTGTTCATAACTAAGAAATAGAACATTTTTTGGCTCATCTGAAGATAGAACGTCTAGTTCTCACTGAAGATGTAGAATGTTGGTAATTTGAAGGACGCAAAATAGTGCGAACGTACACTATTTACACTATATCTGTGGCCAATAAATCAATAAATCAATTCATACTTAACCCTTCATACTTCACAATTAGGAGGCATTCAACAATTGAGCTTGCTCAATTGTTGCTCAATTGTTGAATGTTTTCAATCTTTAAATCGTTGTATTTATTCGCACAATCTCGCTTCGCTCGATTGTGAAAATTGTATGTTCGCTCAATTGTGCGAATAAATTTATTGCCACCATGCCCCCCAAAGCCGACTGGGACAAATACGTCCCCCCCGAAGAAGATGAGAACCAGGAAAAGATCGTCCCACTTAGCGAAGGCGATATCCAAGTCCTCAAGACCTATGGAGTCGCTCCATATGCGAGCGCTCTCAAGCAAATTGAAAAAGACCTCAAACAAATCGAGGACAGGATAAAAGAAAGCATTGGGATCAAAGAGTCCGACACTGGACTTGCCCCCCCCCATTTATGGGATGTTATGGGCGACAAACAACGTCTTAGTGAAGAGCACCCGCTTCAAGTTGCGCGCTGTACCAAAATCATCGAGACGTTGACGCCACTCGAAGGTCTCAGTTACGGACTGAGCGCCTACAAAAACGCAGATAATCGCACCAAATACGTCATCAATATCAAACAGATTGCCAAGTTCGTGGTGGGGTTGGGCGAGCGCGTTAGTCCTACCGATATCGATGAGGGAATGCGTGTTGGTGTGGATCGCGCCAAGTACGAGATTCAACTTCCCCTCCCACCCAGAATCGATCCTTCAGTCACCATGATGACTGTGGAGGAGAAACCTGATGTTACCTATAGTGATGTGGGAGGGTGTAAGGAACAGATTGAAAAGTTGCGTGAAGTTGTTGAATTACCGCTTCTTTCACCAGAAAGGTTTGTCAAGTTGGGTATTGACCCCCCAAAGGGTATTTTGCTTTATGGACCCCCGGGTACTGGAAAGACCTTGTGTGCGAGGGCCGTTGCCAACCGTACTGATGCCACGTTTATCCGTGTGATTGGGTCTGAGTTGGTCCAGAAGTATGTGGGTGAAGGTGCACGTATGGTTCGTGAGTTGTTTGAGATGGCACGTACCAAGAAGGCGTGTATTATCTTTTTCGATGAAGTTGATGCGATTGGAGGTGCGAGATTCGATGACGGTGCCGGTGGAGACAATGAGGTGCAGAGAACCATGTTGGAGTTGATTACCCAATTGGACGGGTTTGACCCAAGAGGTAACATCAAGGTGATGTTTGCCACCAATAGACCCAATACGTTGGACCCTGCCCTTTTGCGTCCGGGGAGAATCGACCGTAAGGTGGAGTTCTCGTTGCCGGACTTGGAGGGACGTGCCAACATCTTTAGGATCCATTCCAAGACCATGAGTTGCGAGAAGGATATTAGGTGGGAGTTGATTTCGAGATTGTGTCCGAATGCCACGGGAGCAGAGCTCAGGTCGGTGTGCACGGAGGCGGGGATGTTTGCAATTAGGGCGCGGAGAAAGGTGGCGAATGAAAAGGACTTTTTGAAGGCGGTGGATAAGGTGATTAAGGGCAATTTGAAGTTTAGTCTGACGAGTCAGTATATGCAATACAACTAGTCCATCTGCGAAGCAGATGGGCAACACCGAGTGTTCAATACCGAGCGAAGCGAGGTATTGCTAATGCAATATCGAGTGTATTCCAATACCGAGCAAAGCGAGGTGTTGTTCAAATTCGCTCGATTGTTGTTCGATGAGATATGGTTCAATGCAATATCGAGGTGAGGTACTTCAATGCAATATCAAGTGAGTGTTGATTCGATGAACGAGCGAGGTGTTGAGGTTTGGTATTGAGGTTTGATATTCAGGTTGTCGGTATTGTTCACTCTGTTTGAGTATACTGGGAAGTACTAAGACTAGGGGCTGACTACGAGGTGAGTTAACCGTGACTAGTGAGGAGGACACGGAGTGTAATGAGCATTGACTTGCGAGTCCAAGCAGCTTATGAATGTGTGTAGATTATAAAATAGAAGATAAGACTAGTAGGAATTCACCAACTCGCTTCGCTCGTTGGTGAATGGATGAATTCCACCGGTGAGTGAAGCGAACTGGTGGATGGTTAAGTTAATGTGGCTGTTCAACGAATGAGCAGCGAGAGGATTCAAGTAGATCTGGGAACCAACGAGCGAGCAGTTGGTGGATTAGGCAGGTAATGTGATTTCTCAACGAACGAAGTGTTTCTACAGAGTGAGCGAAGTAATATTCAACCAGTTCACCTCTTTGCTGTCCCTCCCCAAAGGCAATATTAGATGGCCCATAACAGTTGTTTCCCTACACCTTTTGAATTTAATCCCATCTTCTCTTGTCCCCTTCATAATTCATGGCCCAGTTATTGTCATGTCCTTTCTTCATTTCTGAAAGATCAGGTAAGTCCGCTACGTCGCTTTCACTTTTCGTTTATTATGCTATAAATACAAGATGTCTGAGACAAATGTTCGTGTTCCCCGTTTTATTCCTTTGTTCCTTCATGTGCAGGGCGTGGATCATAATTGGTTCAATCATTGAGTTTTCTTCTATGTGCAGTGGTGCGTTGAGAAAGCAAGAAAGCTAATGAGCAGATGTAATGGCAAGTTGAATGAGCGTAACATGTGTGAAGTTGCAGACCCAATGAAATTCGAATTACTTCTTATGAAAGAATTTGCGATGAGTTAACTATCGTCTCAGTTATCTAGTCAATTTGAAGTTCGAGGCAGAATATTCAATCAATTGGGAAAAAGTCTTGGCCTTTGGGAAAAAGGACTGGCCATTTACTCAATTCGCAGCGAATTAGGGAAATACTTCTCTATGCACTCAGTCAATTGCAGAGAAATTGAGTTCAATCATAGTCAATATTCTCACTAATTCACTGTGCGAAGCAACTTCTTTCACTCACTCGTTTGCGAAGCATGAAATTATAGTAGATTCACTCGCTCACCAATTGGCGAAGCAAGTTAGCTCACTTCTGACTTCTCCATAAACTTGGTCAATTTAAAACGAACTTCTGACTTTCACTCACTCAATTTGCGAAGCAAATTGAGTTCAACCACAGTTGATTTCACTCACTCAGCTTCGCAATGATTTCGAATTGTAGTAGATTCACTTACTCACTCATTGCGAAGCAATGAGTTCGAATATTATTCGGTTCCACTAACTCACTCATTGCTTCGCAATGAGTTCGAATTATAGTCGATTCCACTAACTCACTCATTGCTTCGCAATGAGTTCGAACTTTTGTGTACTCACTCACTAATTTGCTTCGCAAATTAGTTCGTTCGTTCGTTAATCCCACCAACTAACACACCCCATTCCATCCGTCTGACACGACGCCAACAACGCATACGGCGGCGCCCTCTTCTCATCCTCCTCCTCATCCCCCACCTTTGGCTTAATATTCACGAAAATCTCCTCCTCCACTCTAAACCTAATCTTTTCATTCACATCAATAAACAACTCCGTCTCCTCGTCCGGTTTCCACACCCAGGCCTTTTCCACTGGGCGGAACTCGCAGCTCTCGAAAATGTACAGCTTGGGGATGAATATCTCATCGAAGAACTCGAGTCGCACCTTGATGCCCTCGGCCAGACACTCGGCAACCCACCCGGTCAACACCTCCCCAATAAAGGGCTTCCACACCACGCACCGGAACTTGACCTCGACAAAACTGCCCCCATCGCCGGGCTTGAGAAGACCGTCCTTGATGTCCGAAAGGTCCCACACACACACAACAAGACCGAGGTTGTTGATGACCTTGTTGGCGAACTTCTTGTGAAGCTCGTCGGTGATGGCATACTGGATGGGGGTGTTGAAGGTGTGGGGGGGGATCCGCACGAGGTCGCTGATTTCGGAGAGGATGAACATGTAGTCAGAGCAGCGAAAATTATCAAATAATCGAGCGAAGCGAGATTGTTTGATTGTAAAGTACACATAATCGAGCGCAGAATCGAGCGCAGCGAGATTGTTTGTACAAGTACAATACAGCCTAGAATACAACAAATTGCAGAACATTGCATAAATTATTACTAAACATATTCGTAGATCATATGGACCTGTACCTTGACATCGCACCGTCTTCTATTGCGATGGATTATGTAAGTGCTTAGGTAATGGATAGGTAATGCGATGACTTCCAGTGAGGATGAATGAATGAGTGAATGAATGAATTAATGAGTGAATGAATTAATGAATGAAAGAAACAATGTATGAACTAATGAAATATGAGTAGGCTCGCTATATGAGAAACTATCGAGAGGATTTGAAAGGAATAGGGAAAACATCAGTACTTTGAGAACTCACAATTTACTTTTAGTGAACTCATGATTCATATCGAGGGTGATGTACTCTTAAAATGTTGAGGGGATAAGAAAAAGTATGATTGGAGATACAATTGAGCGAGGCGAAGTTTTTGCGTCTCAGTGAGTAGGCATCAGTCTTTTAAAAATGGGGATGCTTCATTGTGATTTAGGCATCTGTTGCGTCTCTATGTAGGAAGCGAACTGTGGAAGGTGAATTGACATACACGGAAAGAGGTCCATTAGCACTATACTTATTGCTACGCTTGATTCTCTGATCTGGTGCTCTGAAAATTGGGTAGAGCTTTTTGCAGCCGGTGTAAATTTCAGACTGGTGTGCACAATAAAAAGTGTTGTTTTGCAACCAAAAGAAGAGTGGGTGTCTTTGTAGTTGAGATGGAAATACACGTAGAATGGAGGATTCTTGGGGTGTGTTTGGAGTTTTGAAAAAGGGACGGGAAGGTGGTTTTTGGTAGGGGTAAGCGGGTATGATATTTACGCGTAAACAACGAGCGAAGCGAGTTGTTTTAAACTCAAGAAGGAACCGAGTTGTTTTAAACTCAAGAAGGAACCGAGTTGTTCTAGTGATGTAATGACAACGAGCATAGCTTGTTAATGTAGAAGAATTGAACTCGCTCTCGTTAATAGAAAATATAGTTAGAACGTTCATGTTCAAATGGCCAAAGCATTGTTCCATATGAATGTTTTTGATTCACTCCTAGATGACTGCGAAAGTGTTGCTAACACTGAAGTTGTGCGATTGTGGATGTTTATTTGCGAGTGACAACGCAGTGTCAATTAGATGAGAGAATGAGGTCATTGGGTGAAGCATTACAATGCAAACTACATTTGATCATCCAACCTCTTGTCTTTCAGTACAAGTTGAAAACTCGCTAAGGTTATGAAGAGCGAAAGTACATAGTCAAATCTTCAATGGCTGCGAAAAATTTAGCAACGGGTGGAAGATAAACTTCTATTAAAGCTAGTATTTAATGAGCCCCAGGAGATCCAGTATCTAATGCTCACAGGAGAATCCAGTATCTAATAAAATCAGGCAAATGCACTCTCCAGAGTAAGAGAGGGTGAAGAAGAGAAGGCATTTGGGAGGCATTTAGAGGCATTTAAGAGGCATTTGAGAGGCATTTAAGAGGCATTTAGAGGCATTTGAAAAAGCACTTTCAGAACTCATCCATGTCCATGTTGCTGTAGCCCAAGTGAACCTGTATTGTCTTGGTGAGGGTTGTAACATGTACTCTCTTCGTACTGATAATATGTGTTGTGGTGGGCTTTTTGTGAAAATTCGACAAAATTTGATAATATTTGGGCTCTGAACCATTTTGGTAAGGCTACTTAGTAATACTTTTTCATAATGGAAACACTACTTGCTATCAATACTCACAAGATACTGACTCAAATTCACTCATAACTGCTTGCAACTGTAGTTTCCACTATCTATTCAAAAGTACTACTCTCTATTAATGCTTACTTCTCATATTTACTTTCTCATAACTACTTTCATAACTACTTTTTCATGACTACCTTCTAATAACCACTCCTAACGCATAAACACCCTCTAATAACCACTTTCTACCCATAATGCTTTCCAAAACACAACATTCGCTTCGCTCACGTTGTATTTTTTTGCACCCATCTTTTTTTTCTGCGCTCAATTGGAATCGATAATTTTCAACATGTGGAGATCACCCATAATACATGGACTTCCCCTAAGATCTACGAGTAGCGGCCTCCGCTCCTTCCACTCATCGTTCATCCTCTACGACAAGAAATTCAAAGGAAGGAAGACGGGAGAGACAAAGGGCAAATCTGATGCTACTTCAGCTAAATCTGCTGCTACTTCAGCTGAATCTGCCGCCAAGTCTACTGCTGCTAAATCTACCTCATCTACCTCATCTACCCCAGCTGCTAAAGCAGCTGTAGCTAAGTCTGCCTCGACTAAACCCTCCACTCCAGCTGCTAAAGCAGCTGGAGTGTCGGGACTTTCTTCTGGGGACTGGCGCGAACTCCAACAACACATCCCCGGAGAATCCTCCCAAACCAACACCATCCACGACCGCATTCCCAAATTCCCGCTCGCCAAAGAAATCGTCCCCACGCTCCTCCCCCGTCCCGGGGTCCCCCAAGTCGGCAAAGACTTTACTTTCCGGCAAGTTGTGTCGATTCTCCAGAACAAGAAACAACCCGAGTTGATCTACGAGAGCGAGCCCCACCGCCTCTATTTCCTCGGGTGCGTGTGCATCGCAGTCGTATTCACCGTCTACGGCATTGTCTTGACCGAGTACGCGTGGTTCCAGCTGAACAAAGACTATGAAGAGAACACCGAGGAGAAGAATGAGGTTATTCGCAAAAGAGAGTGGGCACTTCAGCTCGTGGGCCTCAGTAGTATGGGGGCAGTGGCCTTCACTGCAGCCTACTTTTTTCTGATGTTCCCCACACGTCTCATCCGTAGGATGTGGTACCTCCCAGGACCCGTGGAGCATGTCAAGTTCACGACGTACCCCCTACTTCCAGGTCGTGCGACCCCAGTCATCACGGTACCTCTTGAGAACATGGTGCGGAGACACAAGGCCCGTGTGTGGACGGGACGGGGATTCTATGGGACGGCAGACAACAGTATGTTCTTCTTTGTGCTCAAGGAAAAGGGGGGGAAGAACTGGGTGATTGACCGCAAGGGATTTTTCTGGGGGGACGGAAGAGTGTTTGATTATTTGTTTGGAAAGGAGACGTTGGCTGCGGCGGAGGCGGGGATTCCGTATGATGAGCAGATTGGAATTATGCACAGGGAGGTGAAGAAGAAGAAGAAGGAGTTGAGGGAAAGGCATGGGTTTTTTTACAAGTGGAAGCTGATTTCTCATAAGGAAGCGAGTTCAATTTCGGGAGGGAAGGGAGATAAATTGATTGGGAAGAAGTGATTCACTCGCAATGAGCATCTCAATGAGCGTAGCGAATTGTGATGCGAATTGTGAGTGTTCAATTTCAATTTAGTGAGTCACAATTCGCTTCGCTCATGGTGATGCAAATTGTGATGCAAATTGTGATGCAAATTGTGATGCAAATTGTGATGCAAATTGTGATGCAAATTGTGATGCAAATTGTGATGCAAATTGTGATGCAAATTGTGATGCAAATTGTGAGCGTTCAATCTCAATTTGGTGAATCACAATGAGCGAAGCGAATTGTGATGTAATCGAAATGGTCTTCTCAAAAAATGGTCTTCCTAACAAAATTTGTGTACTGCACTCGTTGGAAGTGAATGGTCCCAGACTCCCAGTTGGTATTTCAATCGCATTCATCCTGAATCTATGCCATTGTGAAGATGATTTTCAATTGAAAAATGTACTTCTTCCCACAATTGATTGTGTGATACCAAGTTGTCATCTTGAGTATTGAGGCATTGAGTACCACAATCTCCGCTCAATTGTGAGACCATAGTTGTCGTACTTGATTGCTGAGTGCATTGCTTCAATTGAGTGAATCAATTTCTCCGCTCAATTGTTTGCTCATGAAATATTTCTACTCAATTGGCATTTCCTAATTGAGTGAAATTTTTCAAATTTCAAGTGCATTGATTCTCCACATTTTGGACACTCATTCTTAACAAACTCCACTGATGCTACTGAAAAATCATTCTCACTACTTCATTGGATCCTTCTTGAAAACATTACTTTGAGTATACTTGAGTATAACGATATCTTCACTTTGAGCGAGAATACCAAAGAGGTCAATTCTGCCCCAGAAACTGTCTCCCTCCATTGAATAACCTGTCATTGTGATGCTAAGTCAAAGTGGAGGTTTGAATCATCAACGAGTGAAGTGAGTAATTGTTGATGTGAGAGTCAACAATTAGCGATACTTCCGTCAATTGAGAGTACACTTCTCTCAATTGAGCTAAATCTGAATCAACCTGTTCAATTGCCTCACCTGCTCACCTGCTCACCTGCTCATCTACTGTCAAGCAGTACCTCCAATTAACCTGTACATAGAATAAGTGACACTTCACGTGATCAATAAATTAAACAATGATGTAATGACTCACGTGATAAGAGGGGACTCATATACCATCAATTGAACAAATTAGAAGCTTCAGTTAGTTGTTACTCACTGTTTACTCACATAGTTTACTATTATTCACTACAAACTCGCTTCGCTCGTTTGTAGTGTACTCGCTTCGCTCGTTTGTCTCGTTTGTCTTATCTGTTTATTATTGTACCTTCCCTTTTCGGAAACGGCTAGGACCACAAGATCGTCTGTAGAAACGAGAAGCGAGTACTTGATGAGAGAATGTAGAGCAGCATGTAGAGCAGAGCGTGTTTGATAAAAGAGCATGTTTGATAGAAGAACATATTTGATAGTAAGAACATGTTAACATGTGCATGTAATTAGACTCCACTCGGAGTACAAATGTCCAGATAACTGGCTTGTCTAGATTAGAACACCCCCTCAGTTCTACCTCTAATGGCATTAAGAGCCCAAATTCGCTCCGCTCATTTGTCCTCATTTGTCCCCCGTTTTATTTACTCTTTCCCCCAACAACCCCCTAACCATGTTTCAGCACAAAACCAAACATATACCATTGCCTGTTTCATACAAGCTGTAGATGAATGACTTCAATAGTTGATTGTATTTGGGTGTCTTCATAAATTTCATAAAATTTTGTGTGTATTTACTAGTGATATTAGTAAGTCTAATTACTAGGTCTATTTTCTAGTAACAACACCCAATGAACCACTCAATGAGCAAGCTCATTGAGTGGTTAATTGGGTGTTTATTATCTTTTTTTCCCTTTCGGAACCTATTCCGGTCCTGCACACATTTTGAAATTGCCTCCCTGATTTTTTCAACAACTATTGCTTTATGGCTGCCAGCATGAACAAGGTAGTTTGCAAGCGCAAACACGAGGAATTCGACATACGGAGCAAGAAGGCCAAGGTCTCTTTCGCTGGCGATAAGCATCCACCTTCTCCGCCCCGCAGACCGGGTTCGCCGTACCAGGCGCCTACAAAGGTGGAGTTTGACTACTCCCCATTGTTGACCCCAAAGGAGGAAAGCGAGGGCGAGGAGAGTGAGAGGGAGAATGAAAGGAATGTGAGTGATAGGAATGATAGAGAACATGAACATGAAAAACATGATACGAAGAATATGAGTGAAGATACGAAGAATATGAGTGAAGATATGATGAATGATAAGAATGAAAAGAACTACAAGAATGACAAGAAGAACTACAAGAACTACAAAAACAAGAACAAGAACTACAAGAATGACTACGACACTGACAAGACCGACGACACTGATGACAAACTCGATGACAAACTCGATAATGATTACCTGGAAAATGAAGAAGAGGTGTATACCAATCTCCACACCAACCCCGACTACATATCACTATGTTCATCGCACCGGGTGTTGAAGAGAAGCGAGCGGGCGGTGTCCAGTGGAATTGTGCGGTTGCAGAGGCTCCAGGATACGGTGGAGGCCCTGGACAGCAAGGAGGAAATGGTGAGTCTTGTGATGCAATTGATCAATAATGAGTTGGAGTTGCCACCGCCACAAAGGGTCTTGAGGGCCCCGGTGGTGGATTGGTCGAGGTACCACCCGGGATTGGCAAAGGTGGCGAAGGAGTTTGGGAAGGGGGAGGAGGAGGTGATGTTTGGGAGTTTGAAGATTTTTGAGTAACCACGAGTACCCGAAAACAACGAGCGAAGCGAGTTGTTTGAGCTAGTGGAGTATCAAATGTCAAACAATGAGCGAAGCTCATTGTTTGACTGGACTCAAATATGAGCAGTTGCAACAAATGCTTGAGTGCAACCAAGTGATCAACAATGAGCTGTGCATTGTTTATTACTTGCTGTGACTGACTCAATTACGAGCAGTCAATTCGCTTTGCTCCCATGATACCTCAAACGAATGTTTGGTAGTGCTTCAAATTAGCGCGATTGGTGATGTGATCACAAAAATGCTGACTTACATGAGCTTCCTCATGTGGTCTGACGACTGACGAACTAATGATGTTCCTGGGAATATGTTCGGCTGTATATAGAGGATATACGTTCGATAAGAATCTGAATGGTACGAAGCAACAAATGAGCGAAGCGAATTTGTTGCGAATGAGATGAAGAGAACAAATGAGCGAAGCGAATTTGTTCTTGAATGAGATGAGAGAACACATCAAATTCGCTTCGCTCATTTGTTGTGAATGATAAAGAACGAATGGGGAAGGTTAGAGGAGAGATGCGAGAATTGATGACAACAAATGAACATTTGTGTCATTGAATGGGTGGGAAAAAACAAATAAATAGTAAAGGAATAAAAGGAGAAAATATGAGAAGTGAGTAGAGCAAATGAGAACAAATGAGAACAAATGAGCGAAGCGAATTTGTTCGAAGTAATTGAGTAGTAATTGTATGAGCAAAGCGATCGTTGAAGGGAGGTAGTACTTCAAATTCGCTTCGCTCATTTGAAGTAACATAAGAAAAAGAGTAGTAATATAAATGAGGAAGCGAGAAAAGGAGGTAGTACTTCAAATTCGCCTCGCTCTTTTGAAGTCAAGGTATTCATATTCTCGAATCAAACAACTTCACTGCCAATTCAACATGCTGTTCCTTCACTAAATTTCGCTACCTCAATTGTGAGAGTGTATTCTTCCATGTATTATTCTAACAGAACATACACTTCAACAATTTCGCTTCGCTCAATTGTTCTCATCATTCTCAAGTTAATGAGCGTTGTTAAGTAGTGAAGAACTAGTAATCCGAAACTTCGCTCGATGACGAGCAGTAGAATGACAAACAAACTCTAGTAGTAAAATAAATCGCTTCGCTCATTTATTCTTTTTCTTCCCTTTTCGGAACGGCTGCGAAATTGTTGCACAATTTATGCCAATCGAGTAAGCGACATTGTTCACTTCCACTTGTTACCGTCCCTACAAATGTGACTCCCAATCATCATTCACCACCCCCTCACCACCCCACCATTTCATCCCAACTAACGCTTGTACGAGTGTCAGTTAACCTACACCTATGCTAGTCCCGTTCACCCTCATCCACACTTTTTTCTGCCACCCTCTTCAGTCTTCAACCACTCTTCATTTTTCACACACCGCTCCTCACACGTTTCCTCTCACTCCACACATTAGACCACTCAAACAGACTATTACTCACTCTACATTGACCACTCAGACTCTTCACTCTAATCATTTAGCACTCTTCATCTAATAATTCATCACTTCATAAATCTTCATCGTACTTCATCAGTACTTCTTCAATACTTCATCGTACTTCTTCAATACTTCATCGTACTTCTTCAATACTTCATCTAGTACTCTTCCATCTCACAATTTCGCTTCGCTCAATTGTTAGACTACTCGCTTCGTTCAATTGTTAGACTACCACTCACTCGCTTCGCTCGTTCGTTGCTCGTATATATTAATGCTCACTACATATATACCAATTCAATACTAGATCCACTAGTACCCTCATCGCGCTTCAAATGTGCAATCTTCACTGCACACTGTTCCTAAACAATCTCACCTTTTCCAAGTACTCTCTTTTCTCAACTCCCACTGATGTTTTTTTCCTAGTGCAATAAAAAGCAATTTTGCAGGTTCACTTTTGATGTCCTAATACAATAACCAGCATTTTGTAAGTTCACTTCTTTGACGTCTTTCAAGTACAATGAACAACAATCGCACATTTGATCACTTGCTCACCCACTTGCTAATGTCTTTCCAGTACAATAAACAACATTTGTGAGTTCACTTACTAATGTTCTTTCGTACAATCTCACTTGCTGTTCTTTCTAGTACAATAAACAACAAACAGCAATTTCACTCTCACTTGCTTTCCTTCTAGTACAATAAACAACAATCGAACGTTCGCGTTCGCTGCGTTCGCTTTGCTCACTGCTCACTCTCACTGTTCGATTGTTGTTATTTCTCCTCATTCGCGTTCGCTTCGCTCACGCTCATTTCGCTACTTCTCCTCCTCACTATCAGTCACCAAAAAAGCATCGCTATTCGCAGGCACATCACTATTCAACGGCTCCCACTTCTTCTTCTCCTTCCTCTCTGGCAACTTTGGCAAATCCTTATCATCATCCTTCAAATTAATCTTGTTATTGAAATCATACTGATTAATAATCTTTGGATCCTCATCAAACTTGGACAGTTTATTAAACAGCGACCCACCCAATGCTCCAAAAAGTTTCTTTCCCTCTGGATTCTGGACATTCTCCTCACTACCATCAAACTTTTTCGCCAATCCATTAACCCATCCATTAAGAGTAGACCTTGCATCCTCCAATCCCTGGGTAAATGTCTCCTTCAACTGCTCAAATTCATCGGGACTCTCGTCCAGGTGCTGTACCTTTTCACGACGCTCCTTACGTCTACGCTCCCTCCGGCGTTTATCCTCCAATTCAAACTCCTTTTGTAATTTTCTAGCGAGCAATTCGTCGTCAGTGAGCTCAATAGACTTTTTAGGTGCAGGTGTCTGGATATTGATCTCGGGCTTGAATTGAGGATCTGAAAGGTAAAGAAGCGCATTGAACGCAGGGTCAACTTGACCTTGAGACGCAATGAGAACTGCAGTGATTACTTTATCGTCCGCTTTGGGAAATGCCTCTTTGAGATCATTGGTGACTCGTGTAATTGGTGAAACAGGACGTGGGGGTTGGGGTGGTCCATCTTCGTCCCCTTCCCCAATAGTTTTTCCATCCTTTTCCTTTACTTCTTCTTTCTCTCCCTTAATCTCTTTCCCTCCCTTAATCTCTTCCTCTCCCTTAATCTCTTTCTTATCATCCTTTGTCTCTCCCTTCACTCCCTCCTTTGCTCCTTCATCCCCCTTCACTCCCTCCTTCACTTCATCCTTCACTCCTTCATTCTTCCCCTCCTTAAGATCAACGGGTTCGTTGGATACAACAGTCAATTCTTCTTTCTTAGCCATGGTGTGGATATTTTAATTTTGAAACCCCGTTATGACACGCTGAGTACCACGGTTACACTGCGTAAATCTCAGCACACACGGCTATAAAAGAGCGGCGCCCGCCGCATTTTTTCGCCAGTAGATTCTCCGAAAAAGATAGAGCTTTGCAGAGACGGTTTCTGTTGAGTGTGGACAGCGGAGGCATAGCATGGAGCGTCCGGATAGAGGTGCATGCGTGGGTGTGTAGCTGGAAGGAGGCCGTACATTTACAATCATCAAACATCGAGCGAAGCGAGATGTTTGTTGATTGACTTTTCACTAGTTCGTAGAGCTAGTGTGTAGTAAACTAACTAATTTGCAAACTAATTTGCAAACTAGCTTGCTTCGCAAGCTAGTTACAGAATATCTTTACAGAATATCTTCTAGTTGCAGAATATCTTCTAGTTATTGAATACCTTGAACTATTTTCTCGCTTTTCAAGTATTTCACTTGGCATTTCTAACATTTCCAATTTCGGTGGGTGCAATTTCGGTGGGTGCAATTTCGGTGGGTGCAATTTCGGTGGGTGCAATTATTCGAATGCTCAGAAGAGTTCAACTATTCGAATTAGTTGTAAAGACTAGTTTGCAATGAGCTGATTTCTGGTGGAGATGATATTACTCGCTATCTGGTGGAGATTACTCGCTATCTGGTGGAGGTTACAAACTGATGGAGATTACTCCTCTGGTGGAGATTACTACAAACTGGTGGAGATTTCGTTTTTGGGCATCTCGAATTCTGGGCTAATTCTTGAATGACAGTCCGTACGTAAACATGCTCATTGACTGACGTTCCCCAACAATTCACTTCAAGTTCTCGAATCATGAACAACCTCCATCAAACCTCCTAATTTCGAATATGACTATCAAGCCGATCCTACATCTTAAATTTGTCGTTTTCAAATCTATCGTTTTTGACGATGACTACTTCTTAAGCTTTACCTCTTGAGCTTCTTCTGTGCTTCTTGAGGATGCCGAAAGAGACCGAGTGAGTGGTGGGTACCGCATGGGTTTTTTGTGGTCACATGATGTATCACGTGATCATACTTCTGAAGTAAATTTGGTGAGTACATCTTCAGTGCTCTCCACTTAAGGTACTCATTCTGCCAATTGAGGGTAGTTTGAGATATGTCCATCTTTTCACTCTTTCCTACCCACGTTCTACTCATTTCCCCTTGTATTGCTCATCCTACTTTTAGACCAGTCTTGTACTAATTGTTCTGCGTAAAAATGATCCCACACACCAACAATAAAGCGTTTATAGTTTCCCCACGAAAACGAATTGGAAGTTGGTACTTTATGGGGTGTTTGGAGGGAGGTAGAACTATATGGGCATGTCTTCAAGGTGTTGAAAAACACCCTTGAACGTGGTTTTTACTAGGGGTAAGCGGGTATGATATTTACGCATGAGCTCAATCGAGCGAGATTGAGTGAGCGAGTATTGTTGAGTCATTTAGCAATTATTATGGTATACATACAATCGAGCGAACTTGAACAGTGCCTACTTCGACGGTTTCTTCACTTAACGATTTTCTATGATTCACAACTCAAGTTGTCCTATTGACTGACTAGTTGTCTGTTCACTCTTGATTGTTTATCACGTGACATAAATCTACACTAGACTTCTTCTACACCCACTAGACCTTCCCACACTACTAAATAGCTCCACAAATCTTCACACTTACCGTCATTAACGATTGCTTCTGGATGAATATTCGTATACAAAAGATTGAATTCGCTTGCTCATTCGAACATCAAGTATTGACTTTGTTAGTGAGCATCATTAGTTTACTTTGTTAGTGAGCATCAAGTATCCTCCCTTGTTGAGTAAAGTGTATTCCCTTCTAAATTGTTTGGCCCTGCTCTTACTTTATTGTGATGATACCATCTCCAATGATCCAGAGATTTCGCAGTGTCTTCATATCTTGCTCGTTTGTTTGAATATTAAGAGCAAACGACAGAAGCTGGTTTCTCGAGTTGTCCCGTTTCTCCTTATTAGAGTTGACATCCCCTTCGAAATCCTCATTCATGTTCGAGTTCTTCATTTCTTAAGTTCACTCATTTTCCATCTACACTAACTCGATCTCCACTTCTCCAATACTTCTCCGATTATACTTCGTTTCTTCCCCATTTCATCTCCGTATACTGCTCACAATTTCGCTCCGCTCAATTGTTCGCAATTGTGCTCATTTCTTATTATCATGTATTCCTATTTTATAGTGCTCTATCCTCACTCTGGTGCTAAATACAACATGCAACCTGACACGAATGATCATCAGTGAACATTCTTCTCCTGTAAATGCCCCTTCATACAATGCTCCACTAATTCTAATGCAAGCAGTACTCGCAATACTCGCAATACTCCAATGCTGCGCATTGGAGCATGCTCGTATCTGCTTACTCCCTCAACTCAGCCCTTCTCTTCTCCTTGGCCAACTTCAACTCCTCCTGTCTTCTCATGTAGTCCAAGTTCTGGCACTCTTCCCACGCGTGCTTGTCGTGTTTACAGTCCACAGACGAGTTCGCGGTCTGTCTAATGAGACAGGTGTGGTAGAGGGCGTAGTACGCAGCACATCTGTCTCTCCAACGAAGGGGGACTTTGTATTTCTGGAGGTCGTCGTCGGAGACTAAGGTTAGTACGAATGTTCAACAACGAGCGAAGCGAGTTGTTGTTGAGAAAAGCCAAGTATAACCAACAATTAGCGAAGCTAATTGTTGATGGTCAAAAAAGGCAGTTAATCAACAATTAGCTTCGCTAATTGTTGATGAGCAGATGAAAGATAATCCAACAATTAGCGAAGCTAATTGTTGTAATAGACATTGACGCAATAATAAAATGAGTAAACATGGTTGTGGCATAAACGACCAATTAGCATTCGAGTAACTTGTAGAACAACAATTAGCTTTGCTAATTGTTATTTCAACCTAATCTCATGAAAATAAAATGAGAAATCCTATTCCAAACTTCATCAATCTTTGCTAATTATTGGTTGGTTCAACATAACAAGAATAAATCAACCATGGAATACAGAATTACATCCCTTAGACAGAAAACTTCCTTCACGTTCCCAAGATATTGAGCATTTTGCGGTTGATGGGACATCCAAACAGAAGATATACTCTTCAGGAGACCTTATTCTATGGTGGTGTCTCAAAATGTAGTTGATGGTTCCTCATTGATTCTCGTTCTCATTGTCTCTATTTCTCTTTCTTTCTCATTATTTCTCTCATTGCCTCTTTCCTTCCTCATTATGTTTCTTTGTCTGTTTCTTTCGATTATCTCTTTATCTTCGTTTCTATGTCTTATTCCACAATATTGTTGCCTCATTACTTCTCATTGATCATTGCCTCATTGCCTTTCATTACCTCTCACTCATCTCATATTTTGGCTCATTTAACGCTCATCTCGCTTCGCTCGATTAGATTCGCTCGATTGGATCATTATACTTACGAAGTGGGGGAAACTCAGTCACAGTCATGGTGGTGGTGGTAAATTTTTTCGAGCCAATGAAAAATCACCAATACAAATCAGGCAGTGTGCAGGAATTAAGAACTGTATGAATACTACTACTAATATGAATACTATTAATACTATACTATTACTATATACTTCTATGAATACTATGAACACTATGAATATCCAAACTACTATGACTACTAACTTACACTCCTATGAATACAATTCAACGCTCTACACTAACTCTCAATTATATTCATTGACTATTCTATGAGTGAGCCTTGCTCCACCTACAATCTCGCTTTGCTGTTATTCCTACTTGTACTGAATACCTCAATACACTCGAATAATCTCGCTTGGCTCGATTATTCTTCGCTCGATTATTCTATGCCTTATGTCCCTCAAGTCTCTGCTTCAATGCAATGTACTGGCACTTGTAAAACTCCTCCTTGGTGTCAAAACACCACGAGGTGCCCTTGTCAAGACACTTGTAGTAGTTGATCATGTGCTGTGCACACTTGTCTCTGCTGTGGAACGGCACCTTGTGTTCGTCCAATTCTTGCTGAGATGCTGGGGTTAGTATCACTTCGTGATCACGAAGTGATCATGAAGTGAGCTGATTATTATTGAGATGGGGTTGAGATGACGTGGAGGTGAGATGACGTGTATGACGTTAAGATGAGATGGAGTTTAGGTTCATGATCAGAAGTTGGACTTGGACTGAAAGACCAGAGTCTTTTATTATTTCCTCTTTCATCTTCCTCTTTCATCTTCCTCTTCCTTATTCCCTTATCTCCCTCATAATCTCTTCCCTCCTCCTTCTCTTCTACTTACGAATAGGTGGGAACTCGTATGCTTCGGTGTGTCCAGCCATGATGCTTTTCGGTTGATGTAATTGGCGTTCGAAAAATTGTGCTGATTATGTAAGAAAATAATTGGTGAACAATTGATGAACAATTGATGAACAATTGAGCGAAGCGAAATTGTTCAGAAAAACTAGCAAAAGTAAAGTCTCACGGTAATTGAAAAAGTATGTTAGTTGCAAAGAGTAGGAATCTGAAAGTTCAGTAAAAAAACAACCTCGCTTCCAGAGGTTGTTTGATTTGCCGGTGCCAGGAATCGAACCTGGGTTTCAACTGCCACAAAGTTGTGTACTGACCACTATACTACACCGGCTTTTCTTGTTGAGAAGAGATGACAGTGTGGTCCACATTTGTAGGAAGTCGTTAAGGGGTAGAGCAAAAAGCCCCTTAAGGAGCGAACAATCGAGCGAAGCGAGATTGTGAGATTGACACTTCAATTGAGGACTACCCAGTGTAGGTGCTCGATTAGAATCAATAACGTACAGTACATGTAAAGTACATGTAAAGTACAGTAAAGTACAAGTAAATCCAGTGCAGTGGTAAAAGTACAATTGTACAATGCATTGTACAATTACTACAATCACAATTACTCTCTTCCTTTACTCTCCCTATCTCATTTCTCTAGATCATTAGGAGTTTTACCAAGTACAAAGGTGAGAGATGTATGAGAAATTGTTTGACAACAGATCTGAGTACGTTAATAAATCCTCAAATAGTTTTGAATACATGAAAAATCTGAACCTTCAGACTTCAGGTAGACTTCACCAATTGGTGAATTTGGTAAACGTATTTTGGCCGTTTAAGAGATCAGGCTAGTTTGGGAACAGTCCACCTTCATTCCTGAGGAGTTGGTATGTTAATTTTGTATACCTAAACAGTGTAGCCCGGTAACTGACCGTCACCCCAAATTTTCTGGTATGACGAACCATTAGAGATTCTATTTTTGCTTCTCTCTTCCATACCAACCTACCTTTCCCACTTGTCTCCTTTCCACATTCACACATAGAAGTGGACTTGCTTTTGAAGCCGTTGCTCGTCGCTAACGTCTATCGAATACGCTTGTACTGTGGTGAAGGGATTCTCACATACTTGGGTGTGAAATACCATAAGAT
Organism: Kodamaea kakaduensis; assembly: GCA_030558435.1. Classification (NCBI taxonomy): domain Eukaryota; kingdom Fungi; phylum Ascomycota; class Pichiomycetes; order Serinales; family Debaryomycetaceae; genus Kodamaea; species Kodamaea kakaduensis. The sequence goes on from JAJMSN010000048.1 coordinate 68,444, forward strand.
ACTGGATTTACATCCACATACTTCACCCGAACCCCAATGGAGACGGCTAATAGCGAAGTGTATGTTCAATAATGAGACTCACTAACAAGACTCACTAACAAGACTTACTAACAATGAGCGAAGCGAATTGTTAGTAAAGACCCTGTAGACTGAACTAACTGGCAATCGTACAGCCAGTTCTCCTAACGAGAGCAGTTGTAGTTTTCCTGAATCAACGAATCTCGCCAAAGTAAAGTACGCACGCAATTCAAGTACTAACTGTAATGTCCCAGATGAAGGGGTGGAGTTTTACTAAAGAAAAAGGTTTGAGAATGAGTGCGATTCTGTGGTTGACATGGTCAAAATCTCATTGAAGAGACGCTGAAGGGTTTCTTGTTTTTCCTTCATTTCTCCCTTCCTCTTTCCTTTCCCTCTTTCCTTTCTTGTCTTCTTCTCTTTTCCATTTAACAAAAGTCACCATAGTAGCAGTAGACGAGCATCTGTAGTAGCATCTGTAGAAGTACCTGTAGAACCAGCATTTGTACCAGTACTGGTGCACCAGTACTGTAAGCATGGAAGTATTTTTCGCAGTCGACCCATTTGGTCCTTGGTAGGAGAAGTTCTTGACTTCTTGTTGCACTTCTTGTTGCACTTCCTGTTGCACTTCTTGTTGCACTTCTTGTATTTGCACCCGTAGCAGTATCTGTTAGGAATCTGGGTTGATCAAAGTCTTGTAAGCAGCTTCATTCCATGTCAGATTAAGACAACACCAAGGACGTGTATTTCATATAATACATAATTTGTCAATGATGAGGTGATGATGACTAATCGGTAGTCCCAGTCTGTGAGTAGCCAGGTTCTTATTTTCTGTAAAGAAGTAAATTCTCCCTCGCAGCTCAATCTTTCTTCACCCCCGGTCCAATGACTATTTTGCTTGCAATTCAACACAATTCTGTCTACTCCATTTAATTGACTTCGACTTGATTCCATACTTCTTTCCCTTCTTGAGTTCTTAGTACCTCATATCTTCATTCATCATAGTTCAGATGACAGTTACTTTGTCTGCAGGATTTGCGGCAATTGGCTGACACTTTTAGACTACATTTACATTCTACAATCTGCAGTTTACATTTTCCTCATTTTTGTCAATTGTCAGATGTCTCAATTTTCCAAGTGCTTTTCTTTACTACTGATAATTCAAATAAGCTTCAGACAATGGCATCCAAGATGTTTCCAAACGGAATCTCTATCCCTTAAACATCAGATGATATCAGATTAACTTTAAACTAATAAGGGATCCGAAGAACGAATGAGATGACCGAAGGTTTCGAGGAGTGCTTATGTGTCGAGGGAGTATTTTTGGAGTATTTTAAAGAGTATTTTAAAGGGTATTTTAAAGAGTGTTTTGTACTCAATTTTTAGATATGTTTCTTGTTTGTAATTACAGACAATGGTAGGAGATTGGAATGAACGAACAATGAGAGAACAACAAGGAAACAATAAGCGAACAGTGAACGAACAATTGAGCGAAGCGAAATTGTTAGTAATCCTGAACGATACTAACCTTCACGATCCTAAAAACTGGGTACATAATATTTAACCAGGCTGACACCTGTGGAGCTTTTATTGAGTAATATTATCTCATATGAGATGAGTGGTAATTTAAAATTGTATTGAAATACGGGGCATGATGGCCCTTCACTATTGTCAGTCCGTTAATTAAACTCTGCTGAATAAAAACTATTAAAAAAAGTCTGAAAAAATTGCCGGTGCCAGGAATCGAACCTGGGTTTCAACTGCCACAAAGTTGTGTACTGACCACTATACTACACCGGCTGTTATTGAGTGAAAGGGTCCTTCATAAAACAACTCAGATTGGTTGTTAAAAAATCCCGATTTTTGGCCTCCGGGGGTGCTAGCAACGTACTAGAGGTTTTGGGGATCATACAGGTGCTTTTTCAGCTCTTTAGATGGGTAGTTACCTAAAAAAAAAACGTTTTAGGTAGAGCAGGGTACGTAATTATAGAGATCCTCTACACAGATCCTTCACAGATCATTTACACAGCCCCTCTACACAGATCCTTTACACTAATCCTTTAAGCAGATCCTCTACACTAATCCTCTAGACATTCATTAAAAGCCAAAGGCATTCAATGTGAGGTAATGCACTTCTCATTCTATTGCATTTCCTAGTTCTACAATATTCGTAATTATCGTCTTCCTTCACTTAGTAGCTTATTAGTCCTTCCCGCAACTTCTACTCAAATGTTCTTACAGGTTTCAAACTTTGCTCAATTGCAGAAAGTGTGACAGTAGAGGACAGTATTACATTCCGTACATTCAGAGAATACCAGTTCGAGTAGACTAAATAAAACTAGAAAAGTGCTAGTTAGTTAATTGAAAGTATCCACTAATTAGCCATTGCAAATGGAATAGCACTGTTAGTTGCAAAGAGTAAATACACTGGCAGTGAAAAAGGAAACAACCTCGCTTCGCGAGATTGTTTTTTTGCCGGTGCCAGGAATCGAACCTGGGTTTCAACTGCCACAAAGTTGTGTACTGACCACTATACTACACCGGCTTTTCTTGATACAAAAGAGAAATATAGGTAGTCTCAAAGGAGGGGGATCAAAAATATCTCGATTTGAAAGAAATAGGGAAAGCATCACTCAAACTCGTCTTTATCTCTATGCTCGGTCGAGTGCCTGTTTAAAAATAACCCTCGAACAACCTCTCTCCGCTCGGTTATTCACAATTTTTTCTACACTCGAACAACCTTGCTCCGCTCGGTTGTTCTCAAATATTTCTACACTCAACAACCTCGCTACGCTCGGTTGTTCTTTGTTATCTTATCGTGTATTCTCATTATACAGCCACTTCCACTTGGAGGGCGGGTATTCCTGGACTTTCTCCGTAGAATTTGAGCATTCCTGTGCTCGTAACTTTTTAATCACTGCTAGTGGAGTTCTTCTTCTTTGTCTCCTCGACAGTTATGGTGACCTCAGCACCCACAGCACCGATTGGCTCTCCCATCAAACTGTAGCCCACGAGGTTGAAAATATCTCCCAAAGTGTCCCAGGAGTCGTCCTGTTCCAAGTTGGAGAATTGCTGCTTGTGCACACAGCCGTCCACGGGCTTCTTGCCGTCGAAAAGTCCCTTGATCCAGTTGAACGCACCCGGTAAGCCTGTAACGTACGCGGAAATGTGTTCACTAAAGATATCTGACTGGAACTCGTACGACTTGATCCCCCAATCACACCAGTTGTCGTACACTCTCTTTGCTTCTCTGAAGGGAGCAATCTCGTCATTTTCAGAGTGGAACATGTAGAGGGGAATATCTGGGATCTCCATGGAGGAGTTGATGGCCAAGGTGTTTTCAGAAAGCACTCTCTCTGCAATTTCAGTTTGGAAAATTCCAAATCCGTCCTTGAACATACGGTCTTCACCGCTAAAGAAACGGGTGCCAGCGAATCTCACAATTTGGGGGATAAGACACTGGGTTTCGGCCCACTTGAAGTCCTCGGCATTCTTTTTAACGTCCAATTGCTCATCAAGCAATTCTTGGAATTCAGGGTACGCGTGCAACACACCGTTCAATCCCGAGGAACTCAATCCGGAAAACAAACCTCCGTCCACACGTTCAGTGACGGCACTGATGTTGGGCACAAATCCACCGAGGGCAGCACCGAGCAAGGTCTTGTTCAAATCCGGGGCGTAGTCAGGCTGGAGTGCGGCTGCCCATCCCGAGGCCAAGGACCCACCGGAGTATCCGAAAAGCGCGGTTTTGGCACTGTCTTCGATTCCAGTAATGTCACCAGAGTTTAGAGTGGCTCTGATCAGGTCCAAAACAGCTTTACCGGCCAATCTACCAATAGTAAACGCACCGGTATCGGACTCGTAATCGGGGGTCACCACAAAGTATCCCTCGTTCAAAAAGGTCTGCATCGCAATCATCTCGGCCTGGGTCACCAAAGTCGCAAAAATGGGGGCGCCGACAGTGAGCGCAAATGAGGGCGCACAGTTTTCGGTGGGGGCGTCTTCGGCAACTTGGAAACTCACCAACTTGGAGGGGTCAGAGTTGTATGGCTCCACAACGAGGGCCACTGTGGCAATGGGGTTTCCGTTCACGTCATTGGTTCTAACAAGCAATTGCCATGTGTTCTTCACCTGGAGGGGCAACACAATAGACCTCATTTTGTAGGGCGCAGCCCTGTGTTTAAGAATGGTACCTGGGGCCGTCTTTTCAAAGCCCGCAGGCGCATCGTAAAACAGATCGTTACTCGGGAGCGTCACATTCTTTGGGCGAATGGGAGCTGCAATTGGCGCTGCCAACGAGTGTGCAAAGAGCAGGAGGAATGTTATGATATGGAGGAGCCCTAGTTGCATGGTAGACTTGTAGACTCGTAGACTTAGAACGTGTAGACTTGAACGTGTGAAGTTAACCTTAGTAGAACGCTTTAGAACCCAATCGTGTTGTACAACTTGAAGGGTCCGGATGACTATTTATAAGAGAAACTTGAAGCTGGGCCGAATCATGCAGATGCCAAAGGATACCAAAAGGGAAGATGTCGGTATGAATTGTGTTCTGTGTGCAGGCATATGGTTGCAAAAAATGTACGAAACGGGAAATTGTCCAAAATTACCAAAATAGGAAATAGTTCGATCGTCCATCGAAAGCAGGAACCGCACGGACGAACGATTGCCCAACTAAATGAGAGGGTGCAGAGCACGGCTGAGGGTGTGGGAACGACACGGCGATGGGCAATGGCAGATAACAGTGGCAGCGAGCGTGGTCGATGCTGGGTGCCTTAATGTGTTTTCCTATTGTAGAAGTTGTGACTTTCATGTGATCACATGTACTTACTCAACTAGGAAAGAATACGACAATTGCAAGAACAATCGAGACCGTTAAAGGACACAATTGACAACAAGATAACACAATTGAGCGAAGCGAAATTGTGTTATCTTCTTCGCTCAATTGTGTTGTCTTCTTCGCTCAATTGTGTTGTATTGCTGTCAATTGCCTGTACATTTACAAGTCAAATCTTTTTTTGTCTTCAATTATCATTTTACTTTCGCTAGTTGTATTCACGACGAATCTGATAGCCAAGTACTTGGCGTTAGAGTACTTGGCGAGATTTTAAGTTCAAAATGTGGAGAAGATCGGGGCTGGCTCTTCTCCACATAGCACATTACTAGCAGTAGTATTATCACTACTATTATTAACTTCTAGTAGTAGTATTATCACTATTATTAACTTCTAGTAGTAGTATTATCACTATTATTAACTTCTAGTAGTAGTAGCACTACTATTAATATTTCTCCACTATTCGTATGCTAATTATACAATTTGCGGAAATTTTTGTGAAATAAGCGAGATATTGTCCGTATTGAGAAAGCGTCCCCAGACCCTGATACAGAAAAACGCTATTTTCCTTCGATATCTCCTCAATGACGCGGAATGTCAAACTCGGGGGTTGATCTTATATACAGTAATAGCATATGTCAATGTCTAAGAATGTCAATGTCAAACAAAATGTTCAACAAAATGTCTACAGAAGTTCTACAGAATGTCTACAGAATGTCTACAGAATATCTACAAAATGTCTACAGAATGTCTACTTAATGTACACTTACAAACTTTACAGTCCGAATTTTTACACCTTTCAACTTCTAAGTATTTAGTTTGACATTACTTACTCACCTTTTCGTTTACACGCTTATTCATTACTCACTCATTAATTTACTTACTAACAGTTGTTCAAAACTAAACTACTTACTCGCTCACTTACTCACTTAAAGACTCACTCACTCACTTTTTCATTTACTCATTTACTCACTCATTCATTTAAATGTTCATTTACATACTCATTTACTTTTTCCTCACTTACTTGATGATTCACTCACTTATTCATTTACTTTTTACTCACTTACATAATGATTCGCTTACTCACTCACTTATTCATTTACTCACTTATTCATTTACTCACTTACTCAATGATGTACTTACTTACCTATTCATCATTTACTTATTCATTTACTTTTCACTCACTTACTTTTTCACTCACTTCCTCACTTAATGATTCACTTACTCAAGCACTCACTTATTCAAAACCCTGACATTATTCACTTTGTTTGTTCATTTACTTACTCGCCCACTCACTTATTCACTTAATGTTTCACTACTCACTTATTCACTTACTTACTCAATGATTCACTCACCCACTTATTCAATACTCACTTATTCATTACCCACTTATTCATTTTTTTTCCACTCACTCACTCACTCACTTATTCACTTACTCACTAATACACTTTTGCATAAACTAACCCACTTATTCATTCACTCACTCACTCACTTAATGATTCACTTACTTTTTTAATGATTCACTTACTCAATCACTTATTCATTCACTTACTTATTCATTTACTTATTCATTTACTTATTCATTTCTCACTTATTCGCTTTTTTTCACTCACTCACTCACTCGCTTCGCTCGTTCGATCGCTCGCTCGTTCATTTTTCGATCAGCTCATTTATCATTGAATGTCAACCTTAACCTTAACTCTACAACAATAAAGACCTAGAAGAGTCCTAGGAAATACAGTCAATTAATGTTAATCTAATCTTAAATGTAGAAAATCTTATGAAAAATCTTGAAAATCTTAGAAAATTGAAATCCCAATCTCAAATCACAAATCTTCAAATCTTCAAATCTTGTCATCAAATCCAAATCCAAATCTGAAATCCTCAAATCTTCATATGGGCTTGTCTAAATTTACATCTTTCAAATTCCAACGTGTCATTCCTTCACTAAAACCGTCAGCCCCAAATAATAACACGCCCATCGGGCTCATGAAAATACCGTCCCATGATTTTTTTTCTTTTCACATGCTCCGTTTTGAGCCTCAGGGATGTATCAAAGCATCGGTAAAGCATCGATTGGCGTGGCTGATATTAACGTTTATTGGTGTTGTTACATGAAACAGCAATGTCGGGATCAGCATACTCAACACTTAGGCATGTACCGTATCACTTACTATCACATACTCAAATCATACCCTATCACACTCATATCATACCCTATCACACTCATATCATACCCAATCACATACTCACTCACAAATCAGAGAAACACTATCACACCATCACAGAAACACTCAGAAACCTAATTCACACTAACACTTATTATCTATATTATCTACATCCATATTTTCTTGCGAACAATCAGTTTCAGGAGATATTATGGTGTTGGCTGTAGCGATATTATCCCGTTATTTTTTGCGTGTTTGTCCTGTATTTTTATGCCGGGCCTTCACTTGTTTATGACACCATCGCCGGCCTCGCATTGGATGAGCATCGTTATCTCCGTGACGAGATGTACGGCGGGTCATTGGATCCGAGGAAGTCACAAGACTCACATTTAGACATGGACATTGAGTTTACTCAATGTCCAATGTCTCAATGTGAGTGAGTCAGTACTCCCCAACAAAGCAACTCAAATCTGAACTCAACGCGCAATCAACAATTTGAACTCAACACGCAATCAACAATTTGAACCATACACCAACATAATAACTAACAAAAAAGAAGCTTGCAGGTTGTTTTTCTGCCGGTGCCAGGAATCGAACCTGGGTTTCAACTGCCACAAAGTTGTGTACTGACCACTATACTACACCGGCTTCAACGAAAAAGACACCGAAAAAACCGGTAGGGATGTGAAGCCCTGCAAAGGCGGGCCAGCAAAGTATAAAAAGCATCTCCAACCATCTCGTTTTCAGGAACAATGCAAATGACACTATTATGAGCGTTTATCGGGCGGAATGTAAAGAAGTGAAAAGAGTGCAGAATAAAGTAGAAGTAGTAAGAGTGGTAGTGAGAGAAAAAGTGATAGAATAGTGAGAATAGTGAGAGAATAGTGAGAGAAATAGTGAGAAGTAGTAGCAAGACATTGTAGTGTGTGTAGAGTAGTTAACGATGGAATATTAGTGGAGCACAAGAACTGTCAATGCACAGGAGCATCGTCAGTTTGAGTTGAGGAATGTCCAATGTAGGGTGAGTAAAATGCAACCGACACTCTAAGAATTGCCGATCGTCTGGACTTTGGCAGTCATGTGCATAGAATCGGATGATTGCACAGCCATGGTAACGGTTGACAATAAGGAGGCAGGAGTAGAGTAGGGTGAGTAGAGTAAAGTGAGTGAGTAGAGTGAGTAGAGTGAGTGAGTAGGGTGAGTGAGTAGGGTGAGTGGAGTAGAGTGAGTAGAGTAGGAGTAAAGGGGGGAGTAGAAGACGGGTCCCAACTGGGAAGGTACTAACCAGTTAAAAAGTCAAAATCTCCTCGATTTTCATTCTTGATCTATCAGACCCAAGATTAAAGTTTGGACTAGAAATCACACAGATACGACCCGAATATACTTTTTTTGTGGATGGGAATCGTAACCAAACTTTATTGTGCAAAACGCAGCCCCAAATAGTCGTCATACATGAGGCGATCAAGATGCACGATAAGATTGGTCGGTGAGATGAGATGTGAATAGAGATTTTGAGTTTGTGTCTGCATATGCAGTGAGGGTCTAGAAAGGCTGTCAGACGAACGAATGAACGAACGAATGAACGAACGAATGAACGAACGAATGAACGAACGAATGAACGAACGAACGAGCGAAGCGAGTGAGTGAGTGGGTAGTAAGCGAATGAGCGAGTGAGTGAGTGGGTGAGTGGCTATCCAATCGAGCAAAGTGAGTAAATAAATTTTTAGGAGTAGAAATAAGAGAAATAAAAGAGAGTGAGTGTAGAAATAGAAAGAAAGAGTAGAAAGACTACCAGAGAGACTGTAGACGACAAGGCGTACAGGCTTGCTCCTCGGGACCCGGAATGTCCGGAAGGGGAAAATGAGACAGTTTTGTACACTCTTGTCGCTAGCACAACAGCACAAATTCCCTAGATCTAAGAGATCTCGGAAACCCCATCCGGAGGGTGATGAACCGTGTACAAACACGTAGCCAGATGATTCGTAGTACGCCAGATCGCCATTCACACTTATTTAACACTAAACAGACACTGACTGGCTGACACTGACACACAAACTGACACACAAATAGTGCCAAATACCACACAAACTGGCACACAAACTGACACACAAACTGACACACAAACTGACACACAAATACTACATACAAATACTACATACAAATACTACATACAAATACACAAACAGACTGAGGACCGACATCAACTTTAAACGCTGACCTGTTACGACTGTTTCAAACCTGTTACACTCGTTTAGACTTGGAAGAAAATAGAGAGTAGTAGAATGGAGAATGATGAGTAGTAGAATGAAGAATAGTAGAATGAAGAATAGTCGAATGAAGAATAATGAAGAATAATGAAGAATAATGAAGAATTATGAAGATGAAGAGTGTGTAAGACTGTAGAACAGCAATATGAATAATATAGAAACAGTATTTTTTATCATTTGTCTGGTATATTTCTGTCTGAATTACATAAAATGACAGACTGTGACTCGACTGACCCAGAAACACACATCTTCAGACATCATCCAACACAATCAGACATCTTCCAACACAATCAGACATACAACAAATGAGAAGTGAAAGTTGATAGTTGAAGTTGAGAAGGGAAAATTAACCAGTTGAGAAATACAATAAATGACAAAGAGAAATTAGAGTACAATACCACCTTCCAGAAATCAAAGGCCATTTCTACAGAAACGTTGGACATGCCACGGAACGTACACGGAAAACACACGGAAAACACACGGAAAACACACACTGGCACGGTGTCTACACGGTGTGGTACCCCTCGTCTAAGCCACCATCCAAGCCCATGTTTGATCATCTTCTTTCCTTCCCATTCGCCTGTTTTTTCCTTCCCAGTGGTTGATTTTTCGTATTCCCCTCACCAGTTTTTCATTTCTTGTCCTTGAATATTCCATTTGTCATTTCATCTCATTCACCCAATTCCATTTCATTCATCCACATCATTAATTTTCCCACTCATCTCATTCATCCACATCATTAATTTTCCAATTCATCTCATTTCATTCCATCTCATTTCATTCCATCTCATTCATCCCACTCATCCCATTTCATCCCATTCCTCATATCATTCACCTACATCCCACTCCTCATCCCTTTCCTCATCCCTTTCATTATCCCATTCCTCTTCACTTACCTCCTTCTGTTACTGCAGCAACTAGTTACTGAGAGTAACTTGAGTGTTCTATTTCATTTCAATTATAATTGGCTTGATCATACATGACGCATCTCTTCAACTTGCCATAGGCTGGGTTGATCAGATGCAGGTGCTGATCAAGGTTGCTGAGATGCAGGTGCTGAGAAACCGGCTGATTGCTCAGTGGTAGGGAGATTGCTAGGATCGCTGATTGCTTCAGTACTTGGATTGCTGATTGCTGGTCAACAAGATTGCTCAGCTTGCCTGGTTTATATTTTTGTCTGTCCTTTTTGTCTGCCCTGTTTTGTCTGTCCTATTTTGTCTATTCTCTTTTGATTCTCTTTTGATTCTTTTGATTCTCTCAATTCTCTCGATTCTCTTTTGATTCTCTTTTTGTCTGTTTACTACTTTACATTTTCTCATTTTTCGCAAGTTTCTTCAAGTTTTCTAATAATTTTCCTCATATTCTACCAGGTTTTCTCCAGGTTTTCTACCAGGTTTTCTTGTAATATTCCTCGATTTTCCTTCAATTTTCATTTTGTCTTCTCATGTTCCTTTTATGTTGTCACCTCCTCTTCCTCTTCACTCATATTCACTGCTCTTCACTGATATTCACTCCTTTTCACTGATATTCACTCCTTTTCACTGATATTCACTCCCATTTCCTCATATTTGTCTTCATTTTTGTCTTCTTTTTTGCTTCATTTTTGTCTTCATTTTTGTCTTCATTTTTGTCTTCATTTTTGTCTTCTCATTTTGTCATTTTTGTTTTGTCATCCATTTTGTCACCTCTTTTCTTCCCGATTTGTCCTCTTTTCCTCCTTCCTCTTTGGTCGTCCTCGCTTCCTTCTTGACACCTTCCAAACTTCTTGACACTTTCTAGAGCACGTCACCGTCTTTCACCCTATGAACCCCATCACTGCCGCAACACCCGATGCGTTGCGCGTGGCTTCTCCAACCGATATCCCAAACCACAAAACAACACCACTCCAACTTCCCATTTTTCACCAATACCAAGTACACCAAATACACAACCACACCCACCACCAAATAATCCACTTTTTCACTACATCTACACCTCACCACATCTACACTACCTCACTACACCTACATCTACGATCTCATCTATCGGAATGCTCATCACCACATACCAACCATGTACACTTTCTTACATTTTCCTAACAACCCTCCTGGTTACGGGTTTTGAGCCACATTCCACAATCTCAGACCCTGTCCATGCCCATGTTCCCATGTGCTCAATGTTCTTTCTCCCCCTATCATATCCTATTCTCCCCCTCTCATCTCTCATCCTACGTCCCCACATCCTCACATTCATCCTCCCCCGCCAAGTAACCTCGGCTCCCCTCACCTTCCTCGGCCCACGACTGGTGCAAATTTTATTGTCTTGGTGCCTACATCCACACATTGGGACCCGTTGACCAAATAATACATTGTGTGCTGTAGATCGTGTATTCAAACACACCCCGTCTTTCCATCTTTAGCGCGGCTTTAGTGCGGCTTTTTGACGGCTGCTCCGAGACCAGAGGTGAAGGTGAGATATAGAGAAGAACATCAAAACAAGTCACAAGTCACAAGTCAACTCAAGTCACAAGTCAAGTCACAAGTCAACAAGTCAAGTCACAAGTCAAGTCTTAAGTCAAGTCACATCCATAACTCCTTACCTATCATTTTGATCACTTACGCAAAACGCTTATATTGTAGCAATCTCCCTAAACGATTTCATGTGGTCCAGATGGAGTAGGTCACGTTGATCTGGTTTTAATACAACCTACGTCGGAGTCATCATTCATATTCCCAGGAGTCTGAAGTCAATCCAGTGGCATGAGTCAATCCAGTGGCATAGTTTAGATCCAATGTCTGGTGTCAGTGGCATCCGTTCTCTTTTCACTCGCTAAACATTTTTGCTCCATTTATTTTACGTTAGATTTACATCAAATTTATTCACTGTCTGATCTTGTTATCCAAACACTCGCTACGCTCGTCTTGACCGCTCGTGTTTGACCGCTACGCTCACTATTGTCCACGGGACATGCATATATTTTCCGATATTACCATTTTCGGAAACTATCCCTGTATCACATAATGGTTGGGAGCTCAGTGAAGAAGGTCGCCTTTCCCTCGCCAAGGCACGACAGATAAGGGACAATAGAGTCAGCCACAGATACAATCACATATCAGATTCCACAGACAGACACTTTTATGCACCAAACATCCTCAAATATAGAGCGTCGTATTCCTCCCACCAGCTACCAAACACTTTCCACTTACTCTCAGACACTCCTACTCCAGTTACTCGCAAGATGCCTGGTCAACAGGAACATCCCCATGCACTCGCACCACGCTCTGGGTGCGTGCTGGGCCGACATCCGGGCCGATTATCGGAATCTTTTTTGTCCGACATTTCTGCTTGGCAGGTTATCGTTCAGTTGCTCAATCACTTGCCAGTCTCCTTTTGTCGTCCTTCATCCTTCTCCCTTTTGTCTTCCGTCTCCTTTTTGTCGTATCCCTTTTGTCGTCTCCTTTTTGTCTTCTGGGTCCTTTATCTTTTGTCTCCCTTCATCTTTTGTCTTTATCTTTTCTCCTTTTGTCTTGCCTAATTTTCTCCTCTTTCATATGCCATGTGTGAGCGCAAACATCCCGGATCTCTCGTGGCTGTACAAACGAAGATGTTTGCATTATATGCGACGAAGACCTTTTCGTATTCTAAAGTCAGTGGTGAAATGGTGATTGAAATTTGAGATGGACTATTACCGGTCTCGCTCACAGTACCTCGCTCACAGTACCGCCCTCCCTCACTCTCCAAACCACCTACCTCCCCCTCTCCCTCACTCGATTCGCTTCGCTCATCGAGTTCGCTCTTTTGCGTTTCACTCGTTTTGCATGCGAGGTGCGTGTTTCCACCGAGCTGCCGCTGTGCATCCACCTTGTTTTTCCAATCCTTGGTCCATATTATTTTCCATCTCTCCCTTTTTTAGAATTTTTTTTTTCAATCCTTATTTTCAGTTTTTTTGGTCTTTTTTTGGCACTGTTTTCGGTGGTTTTTTTTAACGTTTGTGCACGTTTGTGACGCCAATGTACGACCCGAATATTTTTCATCCCGGCTCCTGCAATGGAAAATAGCCTTTCTACATCTATCAAAAAAATGGCAGAGATTCTAGAGCTGCAAACCATATTTTTTCCCATCTTCCCTTACGGGCGGCGGTGGGTGATGCAGGAAAAAAGAAACTGTTTGTATCAAGCATATCTGAAAGCTTAAATGGTGGGCTGTATATAAAGAGCGACCCTGCCCTTGGTGGCCCTCGCACCCCGATAGTTCATCTATTGCAACATCACTGCATAATTTCCTTCCATACCCCCCGCCAATTATGCCCGTCGAGTTGCCTGCCCCCAATGCTCCGTCCAGCCTGAGTGTGCGGCTCCCCTCCATTAGCGAGTTGACCCTGCAAAACGTCAAGGCCTCGCTGCCAAGGTTGCGGTACCCACACTCGTTGCCCCCAATAGAGAGAGAGACTTCGCCGCAGCAGCAGCCTGCTCAGCAAGCTATTCAGCAGCCTGCTCAGGCTGCTCAGACTGCCCAGCCCACCCAGTCAGCTACCCAACCCACCATCACACACCAACCCCAGGGTACTCCAAGAACCGAGCACTCTAACTCACACACCCCAACACAGACTCCTATACAAGAGAGCCAGCCTGTATCAGTGCTGCAATACACACCCAATCATACTCCACGTCAGCCGGCTACCAGTGGATCCAGAGAGGTGCAAGGAGCTCCTCAAGTAGCAGCACCAGCTGCAGCACAAGGTCAAGTACCAGCTGTACAAGGCCAACCCGCGCCAGTACAAGGCCAACCTCCAGCTGCTGGTGCAGCTGGTGCCCCAGGCACCCCATCATACTCACAAAGTCCCAACATGCATTACCAATACTACCCCCCCCACTCTGGGCAAATGTACCCACCGAGTTCGTACTACCCACACCCAGTGTACTATGGACAACCACACGGCCCAGTTGTTGTTCCTTCACCACAACAGGGACCTCAGCAAGGTTACCACCCCCAAGCACAGCAGATGGCGCAGCCATATGCCATGCACCACCCATTTGTTGTACCGGAGGTGATTAACAAGCCCATCAACAAGTGCCACAGATGCGGCACCACGGAGACGCCGGAATGGCGCCGTGGGCCCAATGGAGTGCGCACCTTGTGCAATGCATGTGGACTCTTCCACGCCAAGTTGGTGAAGCGCAAGGGTGCGGCGTTGGCTGCCGAGGAGGTGTTGAACAACAAGGTGTGCAAGGGCAAGAATGGTAGACGCATCAGCATTAAAAAGCATTTGTTGAATGAGAGTTTGTTGAAGACTCCGATGCAGCCGCAGAACAGGGGGAACTTTCCCTTCCCGGTGATGATGAATGGGTACCAGGGGTACCCAGTGCAGATGATTAGGCATTGAGTGAGCGAGCTCACTAAAAATAATAGAGGTAATTGGAGAACCGTGTAGATTTAGTAGCAGTAAGTAGCAGTACTTCGTACTGCTACTAAATGTTGCTGTAGTTAGCAGTACTGCTGTGAAACACTGTAATGAGTAATGAAGGTACTTTATGGAACGTACTTATGAAACGTACTGGTAATGGCTGTAAATAATGGCTGTAAAAGTTGGCTGTAAAAAGTGTCTAAAAATGCTGTAAAAATGGCTGTAAAAATGACCTCTAAAAATGGCGTAAATCATTTTGCTGTAAAAGTATTCACTAGACTAAGGTTGAAGCTTCTCAGGGTCATCCATTCATTAGTGACTAACCCATGAGTCCTACTCAGTCACTCAATCGATTAGTGTCATTAGTCAGTCATTAGGCAGTCATTTACTAACCCATTAGTCCTTGTTACTACTCATTAGTCCTTGTTACTACTCATTAGTCCTTGCTACTCAATAATTACTCCTTGCTAACTCACTCATTAGTCCTTACTCACCACTCACTCACTCACTCAATTCGCTTCGCTCATTGAGTTCGTTCATGATTGACTTGTCAATTCTCGACTGTCACTTCAACCTAGAACTGACTTTAGACTTTGAACATTCCCAATAAGGTTTACTAGCACTCCCACCAACCACCACTAGTCCCACTACCTCCAGCAGACTAGTAAAGTTTAATGTACACCCAGAAGCGATGCACTGGATTAGCTTTCAGCGTCTTTACAACATCCCTTTGATTTAAACTTTTTGATCTAGGAGGAAGGGGCTGAAGAGTATCAACAGGTACGGTACAGTAGGGTGAAGAAGCACAGGAGAGTTAAAGTGAAATTGGAGATAGAGAGTGAAAGAGTAAAAGAGAGTGAGAGAAGAGTACAAGAGAGTGAAAGAAATGTACAAGAGAGTGAAAGAAATGTACAAGAGAGTGAAAGTGAGAAACAGTAGAGGTGAGAGTGATTAAGAGGAAGCCTGGCAAGATAACTAGAAAGAAGACGAAGGAGGAGAAGGAGGATGAGACCAAGTAAAGTGAGCAGAAACAGAGGGAAAATAGACTACAAGAAATAACCAGAAATAGGGCAAATAACCAGAAATAGGGCAAATAACTGGGACAGAAATAACGAAATAGTGAAAGTTAGTGCAGCACTATTACACCACATTCACAACGACACAGTATCTATGTGAAACATGAGGGCAGCTTAACAGTAGTTAGGCTGACAGTAAGTAATATTGACAGTTAGCAATATTACAGTTAGTGTAAGCAACGTTACTAAAAGTAACAGTAACAGCAACAGCAGTACTTCGTACTGCTGCTACTACTGCTACTACTGCTACTTTCTCGCTTGTTTCAAATACCGCTTATTCGCTACCGCCCATTACCGGTGGCTGCGAAATAAACTTTTTCACAAAGCAGCAAGTAAGGAGACGGATCTAGAAGAGATTTGATACCGCTGTGCATTTGGAAAGTGTAATCGAACATACGAGAACAGTAGTACGAAGTACTGCTGTTACAGTTGCTGGCGGTCACACTAACCACGAACGACTTTACTTACTTACTTCCTCACTCACTTCCTTCCTTACTTACTTACTTCCTTACTTACTTACTTCCTTACTTACTTCTTACTTACTTACTTACTTACTAACAGCAGCTTCGCACTGCGTTAGTAAGTTGCGTTGAAGTTAAACTGAAACGGTATCAAAGAATAATGTACGTCAACAATTCTTTTTTATCATTAACTTTCACACGTTGAAATGAGATGATTGTGAACCGAGCAGAACCGACAAGTTGCTTTTCAAACCTTTTCAATACTTTCCTGTGCCTTGGTTTTTTCTACTGACCTGATACTTCATCTTCCCTTACGCATGGCGTATCCTCATCAGGGCTGCATAAAACTACGCCATCACTTGGATACCAAATTAAGTTTACCCTGAATTTTTAAGGTTTGTGCTAGAGTAAACTTAGCACCTCGCCTCCAGTGTATCTTCACAACTCTATCAGAAAGCTTATCGGAAAGCTAAAGTGGCAGCAGTATGTCTGCACTTTAAGCTTTCGCAAGCTACTCTTCTGATACTTCTGATACTGCTTGTACTACTTGTACTACTTGTACTACTTTTGTTACTGCACTGCACTACCACTGCACTACTGCTACTGCACATCTGCTACACTATTCACAAGTCTAAATTGTCCACAAAATACACCATGGGGCCATCAATAGACAACGTACAGTACAGACAATACGACGTACAACATACAACATACACATACAAAAGACAACACACACAACATACACAGCACATTTACAACATACACAGCACATTTACAACATACAACACGACGCACACACAACATACACACACTCAACAAACACAACAAACACACACACACACGCACACACTACAAAACAAGAAAGCAAAAAACACCTTCTGCCCAATAAGGAAAATAGTTGAATACAACAGACCAAATAGTGCAAATAAACAACGAGCTCGCTCGTTGTGTATGTCGAACGTGTTATGTGAAGTATCTCGCTTCGTGATTGAAATTCGTTTCATCACCATCTCGTCTCGATCCTAATCTTCCGTGACACAAACCTTGGATCGTACCTGAATAGTGGCACAGCATGTGCGAGAAGGTTAATACGAGTTTCAGGGCTCGTATGTGAATGAGTGACATGTGAATACGATGAACTGTTCAACTACACCCATTTCCTATTGCTTGATTCTGTCCTTGTTGATTCTATCCTTGTTGATTCTATCCTTGTTGATTCTGTCCTTGTTGATCCTTGTTGATTCTATCCTTGTTGATTCTATCCTTGATTCTATCCTTGTTGATTCTATTCGGTACATTCCTCCAAAAGCTTTCCCTACCCCTACAATCGAACAATTAACAAGAACTTTCGCTAGGCTGATTGTCAATTGTTAATTGTTCTGTATTGTTCATCATCCGATATCCATTACTTCATGGATATTTTCAGCGGTAAAATCCGTTCTTGTGACTCGGCCCAGTAAATGTCCGCCTCTGCATTTTGTGGCACCGCAGTCGGGTCTAAAGGAGGCTGCAACTTACATGTTACCACGAGTGGTTGTGAGAAACAACCGAGTGTCCGATGAAGAACACTGACAGTATGAGCTGTATGAGCTGTATGAACAGGATGAACACTATGACTGACTGAACACTATGACTGACTGAACACTATGACTGACTGAACACTGACTGACTGAACACTATGACTGACTGAACACTATGATTGACTGAACAGTATGAAAGAAAGAACTGACTGGACTTCAAGTATGGAAGCACTGGGAGGAAAATATTAGCAAGCAACTCGCTTGGTGGTGACTCGATTGTACTTGATTGTACCCGATTCTTGCTACTGATATCCGTCCAACCCTGACGACTGTGCGCGCATTGTGTATTTGCATCCTTGTATTGTGTTTTGTCAACTGCGTCACTAATGCCGATCGATCTTGACAGCATCTGCGTTTAGCCTGCATGAGCGGTTCTTTTCGGCCGAGGTACAATACCAGATTAATTAATGATGATTGTGGAACAGTGGACGACTACAGCGGTATAACGAGTGCTCAATAGGTACTGAGTCAACGGGTACTAAAAGTACTACAAACTACATCGATTACTACAACAAGCTAACTACAACAATTAGCTACTACCACTACAACTACTTCAACACTAAAACTACCACCACTACTACAAAGAGCACTAAAAATACAACTACTTCAACGAGCACTAAAAGTACCACGACTTCAACGAGCACTAAAAATACCACTACTACAAAGAGCACTAAAAACACCACCACTACTACAACGGGCACTAAAAATACGACTTCAACGAGCAAACGAGCAAACTACAAACTCGCTCTGCTCGTTTGCGTTTGTTGCTCGTTTCCAGTTTGTGCACTATTCAGCCTTCTCCTTCTTTTCTCTTTTCGTCAGTCCGCCTCCAACTATTTTTTGGCACTTCCTTACATAGTGCCATGAAAAAAGGAAATAGAAATGAGGAAAAGAGAAGGAAATAGAAATGAGGAAAAGAGAAGGAAATATTTGGTAAATTGCGCTCACCATCTCTACTTCTTCCCATTTCATTCATTTCATATCCATTTCTCCATTTTCATATAATCGATTCCATTTCATTCATCTCCATTTCATTCAATTCCACTTCACTTCCATTCAATTCCACTGCACTTCCATTCAATTCCACTTCACTTCCACTTCACCTCCATTCACTTCCATTCAATTCCACTTCACTTCCACTTCACCTCCTTTTACCGATCCCCTCATGATCCCAACCCTTCAAACCCCATCTCCATTATCTTTGTACTGCTGTACGTCTCTTTCTTTACTTTCTGTGTACTTTCCATATGCTTCCCTGCTTTGTCCTTTTTTCTACTCTTGTCTTTGTCCCTTGTGTCGTGTCTTGTCAGAGTCAGAGTCAGGCAGTCATAGTGAAGTAATAGTTAGGAGTAGTAGTAGTACTACTACTAGTACTAATAAGTGGAACTACTACTAGCACTGATAAGTATTACTCTTAAGTAGTACTACTATCTAGTAACTCCTCTAAGTACTACTAATAAATACCAAGTAGACTAATAAGTAGTACTACTAGTACTAGTACTACTGAGTAGGCACTCGCTCACAATTTCCACAAATGGTCTATCGCTGTATCCTTCCTTTTTTGCACCGTATCTGTACCTCATCGTACCATCCATCGTACCATCGCCCATCGTACCATCGCTCATCACGTATCATCGCTCACGTATCATCGCCATCACGTATCAAGTCGCACCATAATCTGCATATCCACACCGTCTCCATTGCATCGTCTGTCGGCTACACTTGCAAGACGGAGAAGACGGATTTAAGGGCAGGATGAACAATGGAGGCGAGATTGTGGGATTACTAAATGCACTAAAGAAACTAATGTGAGGATGACAGAAAATAATGAACGAACAATTGAGAACATTTGAAACAATTGAGCGAAGCGAAATTGTTCAAATGTTCTCAATTTTCTCAATTGTCGTATAGTATTGAAGAGTGGAAAGATAGGATAAGAGAGAAAATGTAGGTGAAAGAAGATGAACTGAGAGAAGATGTAGATGAAAGAAGATGAACTGAGAAAAGATCGAGATAGAAAGATAGATAGATAGAATATGAAGATAGAATATGAAGATAGAAATAGATGAAACAATTTCGCTTCGCTCAATTGTTCGCTCGGAACACACAAACACTACATTGATGCAATTAACAAAGACCTGCTTCTACATATTCGCCATACCCCATTGCATCTCATTGCATCGCCAATTGCACTTGTTACATCATGATCGAGTCATAATAAACTGAAACGACCGGATGCTTCCGTGACACAAACATACTCGGATCGAGATTTAGATGGATTGAGATTGTGGAATGTGAGGGAATGTTAATGACTCTACATTTTTGTAACTTGATTTGCACTCCTCTACGTCCACATCTGCCCTACGCTACCTATACACTACCTCTACCTCTACTCCACCTCAACTCCACCTCAACTCTACTTTACCTCTACTCTACTCTACCTCCACACTGATGTAATTGTAGATGCTTTAGAGGTGACACAAAATTTCATGCGGATCTAACGGAGAATCACAGAAAAGGAACAATACAAGATTCAAGCGAGATTGTGAGCCTGATTCATTTATTTATAGAAGAACAACGTGCGGAGCGAGGTGTTCTATCCCGAGTGAATTCCCTCCACACTCCTCTTCAAATTTCTTATACTCTTTCCTCTACATATCTTATCTTCTTTCCTCTACATATTTCCTAACATCTTCTTTCCTCTACATATCTTTATATTTCTTCACATTTCTTCACATCCTCACATCCTCCCATCCTCACATCTTCACATCCTCACATCCTCACATCCTCACATCCTCACATCTCCACACTCTTACTCTCGTAATTCTCCCATCTACTTATTTCAGTTCTTTTTACTTCTACCCGCACATTTCCGATGCCCATGTGAATTTTCATTTTCGTAATATTCTTCATAACCTCTATTCTATTCATATTTTCTTATGATATTTGAGCGCACGAGTGGTGAATGTTGGTGAAGTGCAGCTTCTAATTCATTGTTCATGGTACTGTCCGTAATCCATTGTTCATAGGCATAGGTACAGTTCAGTCGCAGTTCACAGTCACAGTTCACAGTCACAGTTCGCATATCACAGTCACAGTCGCAGTTCACTATTAATAATTCACCATCAAGTTTACTGTTCACAGTCACAGTTCATACTTGATTGTTATAATCGTTCTACTCATCTCCAATAATCTCCAATCTCAATCTCCAATCTCCAATCTCAATCTCCAATCTCCAATCTCAATCTCAATCTCCAATCTCCAATCTCCAATCTCAATCTCCAATCTCCAATCTCCAACAATCTCGCTTCGCTCGATTGTTGACCGGTATCGAACAACGCTTGCTCGTTTGATATCGATATATCTTGACAGTACCATGTCTCAAAATTCTCACACATTATCACTAGCATAAATGTCGTTGGAACAACAACTCACAATAGCGAGCGTAGCTAATTGTGGAACGTCACAGATCAACATGAGCGAAGCGAATGTTGGTTAGAAAGATGACAACCAATAATCTTCTCTTGCTCATGCTGAGACAACCAATATCAACATGAGCGAAGCGAATGTTGATGAGAAAAAAGACAATCAATATCAACACTTCGCTCATGCTGAAAGAAGACAACCAATAATCTTCTCTTTGATCATGTTGATGAGAAAAAAGACAATCAATATCAACACTTCGCTCATGCTGAAAGACAATCAATAACCAACATTCGCTTCGCTCATGTTGATTCACTCATGTTGATTTTCTTTGGTGATCTTTTCCACCGCCTCCAACACATCATCATACACCCCCGCCGTCGGCCGCGCACATATCCGCTCCCACTCCTCATCCCTGTAAACTCCCGTCCTCAACAACACACTCTCCCACCCATGGTCATTCGCCCCCTTGATATCAGACTCCGGATTGTCCCCCACCATATATATCTTGTCAAACGGGGAGCTGGCGGGAGCGGTGCCCAACTCGGGCAACACCTGCTCCATGCGGTCGGTCTGTCCTGCATGCAATTTTTGCACCCAGTCGATCAACACGTGGTGTGCAAAGTCGTACTGGATCTTGAACGGTTTGCCCATGATGGTGCGCTCAAGTCCTGGTTTTCCCAATCCAATTCCGTTCGATTCCCGGTAAAGAGTCTCGATGGTGAGACGAAAAGCTCCTTGGCCAAATCGGGGGAGTGGATAGTCGTTGGCCCATATAAAGTCGTTGTTGCTGAAGATTATTGGAATGGAGGGTTTAGAGAGATTAGAGGAACTAGAAGAGGAACTAGAAGGGCAGGCTCTTCTAGTTCCCACATAACCTCTGTCCGAGTTTAGTAAGTCCATCACGATTTGTGTGTCCGTTCCCATATCACGTGGATCATTAAACACGAGCACCGCCTCGATGCGTCTTTGCGGGTCGAATGCGCGCGCGAATCCCGCCAAGTCCAGTGGCTGAAAGCGGTGGTGGGGCGCAATTGATGGGTCGTGCTTGACCAAGTCAATTGGGGTGACCACGTCCTTGAAGCCATACTGCAACGCGACCTGGCGGGCATTGTCGCCGTCGCCGCCCACCACAAGCACACGATCGTAGACGTTGCGGAGCGCCTTCATGGGCGTGTGACTCTGGACAATCTGGAGGGGACTGAAGGGGAGTCCAAGTTGTTTGCTGAGAAACTGCACACGGGCAGTTTCAGAAACACCACCGCCATTGGTCATGAACACATAGGGAATGGACTTTTTGTTGAGGAGATGGAGTGCCTGCGCAGCGCGGGGGATGGGTTTGCTGCCGCGGAGAAGAACTCCGTCGATGTCGAAGACGAAGGCGCGCATCACAATCAGCGAAGCGAGATTGTGATTACCAGCTAAGTTTCACAATTGGTTCACAATTGAGCGGAGCGAGATGTGACAACCAATTCACAATGAAGTTTCACAATGAAGTTTCACAATTGAGCGGAGCGAAATTGTGATGACGTAGTATCAAGTCTATTGAGTGATAGGTCTATAGGTTGTACCCAGTACAGTGGCGGTAGATAAGAAAAAAGAAGTTGGAGAAGTGAAAGTAGTGAGAATAGTGAGAATAGTGAGAAGTAGTGAGATTTAGTGAGAAAAAAGAGTGAGAATAGTGGGATGTGGTGGAAAAAAGAGTGAGAATAGCGGGATGTGGTGGAAAAAAGAGTGAGAATAGTGAGAAGTGGAGAAAAGTGAAAATAGTGGGAAGTGGAGAAAGTGAAAATAGTGGAAGTGGAAAAGAGAAGTGGGAAGAGGTGAAAAAAAGAGAGTAGTGGAAATGGTGGGAAAATGGTGGGAGGGTGAGAAAAGTAGTGGGAGAAAAGTAGTGGGAGAAAAGCAGTGGGAGAAAAATAGTGAGAGTGGTGAAGACAGTGAAGACGGTCGGTGAAAAAAAGTGGCAGTGAGAAAAATGGTGGTGAAAAATAGCGGCAGAAAAATAGTAGCACTGTACTGGACCAAATAGTATGAAAACAAATACAGAAATAAAGAATGAGGAGTAGAGAAAGGATGAAAAGAATAAGAATGGATGAATGGAAGAGCCAACAATGGGAAAACTCAAATTTAACGAACAATAACAAATGAGCGTAGCGAATTTCTTGTGCTCATTTGTATTTGTTTGGCAGGAATATCGTCAGAATGTGCCAGAAATAGTGACACCACACAGAAAATATACAACGAATAGTGAGAAAATATAGAACGAATAGTGGAAAATAAACAGCGAGAAGAGAAAATAGCGAGAAATAGCGAGAATAGCGAGAAAATATGATGGTATAGAAAATATAGAAATTAGAGAGAAAATATAGAAATATAGCGAGACAATACGGAGAAAATATAGTAAAATAGCGAGAAAATATAGAATAAATAAAATATAGGGAGAAATGTAAGGAGCCAGGGGTAGAGAAGATGATGTAGTCTCTCTACACTAATTTCTAATCAATCTTCATCCTCATCTCTAATCAATCTTCATCCTCATCTCTAATCAATTTTCATCCTCATCCCTAAACTTCATCACTCGATTCGCTTCGCTCATCGAGTGATACGCGCTCATCGTTATTCCGCTGTTATGAGCACATGTCACCTCATTCTTGCTGCCATTGTTGCTTTTGTAATTAACGCTGATCAATCTCGTGAAACAGATTCTCTAGATTCTCGCCTGAAACACCGCGTGGATCATGTGATGTGCACGTGATGTAAATACGCCTGGACTATTTTTACTCAGTACTCTTACTCACTTCTGTTACTCTACTACTCTACTACTCTACTACTCTACTACTCTACTACTCTACTACTCTACTACCTACTACTCTACTTCTCTATTACTCTATTACTCTATTACTCTACTACCTACCACTCTACTTCTCTATTACTCTATTACTCTATTACGCTACTACTCTACAATTTTACTTCACATCAAACTCGTTTCATCTGCCATATGACGTCTTAATGGGAAATTTCATCTGGGGTTTCGCGTGTTTCAAAGTATTTTCCATTTCAGTTAATCTCCAGGCGTCCGCCTCTTCAAGCGAAATCAAGACTGGCTGCGAAATTTTCAGTCGTGAGTGGTAGTAGCAGTAGTAGTAGCAGCAGCAGCAGTAGTAGTAGTAGTAGTAGTAGTAGTAGTAGGTTCACACTTGTGACTGATAACGTTAACCTAATCGACAGCACATCGTCTCGTTTACGACCCTTGATTTCCGCTATTTAAAGTTAAGATTCGGGTTGCCATAATTGTAAAGGTGAAACCGAGCACTTAAAATAGATCGAAGTAGAGATAATGGTGAAATTAGTAGAAGTGGAGTAGAGGTAGTAGTAGCAGAGGTAGTAGTAGTAGAGGTAGTAGTAGTAGAGGTAGTAGTAGTAGAGGTAGTAGTAGTAGAGGTAGTAGTAGTAGTAGTAGTATTAGTAGTAGTAGAAGTAGAGGTAGAGATTAAGTAGTAGAAAATGAACTAGTAGAAGTAGTAGAAGTAGAAGTAGAAGTAGTAGAAAAAAGCACAATTGCTAATCAATTTCGCTGCGCTCATTGATTAGCAATTGTTCCGCTTTTCCAGGCACATCAAAGTCTAATTCGATGCAACTTTATTTGTGAATCTAGACTTCAGGCACCAGAAATCTAGACTGACATGCGACAGTGTGCCCCATGCAGGCCGATGCCCTGTGCGTGATTTTAAGATGAAGTTTAAATGATCGAAAGATGATCGAACGAGATGAGCGAACGAGATGAGCGAAGCGAATCGAGTGAAGCGAATCGAGTGAAGCTATCAGATTATCAGATAAGAACACTAGAGAATATAAGAACACCAGAAAACATTAGGAACTTTAGAGAAAAAATACACTTGTTATTTTCTGACATGCTATCGAAGCTAAAAAAGAATCGAATTGAGTTTAATTTTATCGACGAGTTTGAGCTTATCTGACAATGTAATTGAAAGATAGGCGGAGGTGGACATGTATCAGGATAAGTTGCGTTTTATTTTGTGAAAGTGAAACGGAATAGGATCGAACAAATGATCAAACAAATTCGCTACGCTCATTTGTTTGATAGACATTGGAATTCCAGTCTTACTGACATTTTAGTCTTGACTTTACCTTCTTTAGACCTTCTCTAGACCTTCTCTAGACATTGACTCCTTCTCTAGATCTTGACTTCTCTAGACCTTGACATCACAGACAATTCGCTTCGCTCATTGTCTGCTCGCCCATTGTCTGTTTGTTCATTGTCTGCTCATTATCAGCTCATTGTCCGCTGATCCTGTGCCTGAAAATACCGTGCATCTCAACTGCCATGATCTGACAGTCGGAATTCAAATAGCCGAGGAATATTTTTAATAGTCGAGGGTGCGCAATTTAAGCCTTTTCAAGCACACAATTGAGCGCAGCGAAATTGTGTGCGAGAGTATTGTAGAAGTAGAGTATAGTAGAAGTAGATTAGAGTAGAGTAGATTAGATTAGATTAGATTAGAGTAGATTAGAGTAGAGTAGAGTAGAGTAGAGTAGACATAGAAAAAGTAGAAAAGTAGAAGCAGAAGTAATAGAAGTAGTTTGATGGAAGTATTAATGACAATATTTAGTAGTTCACTGGTGTAGTACTTCATCTTTATAAGACAAAAGACAAATTCAATATGACAGACATGACAATCCTCAGACAGACAAGACAGACAAGACGAAATTACACAGACACAGAATTGATCAGACACAGACACAGACAGTAAACAGACTCCGTCAGACAAAACAGAATAGACGAAAAAGGTGCTCTATCTATAACACCAAGCCATTTGTTACTTCCACCCTTCCTCGGTCGTCAGATTTCCAAAGAGTGAGTGTTTACTTCTTGTATCTACAAACTTCTTGACTTCCTAACTTTATCTTGACTACGAGTCAGTGTCTTGACTACTTGAGTCTAACTTTATTAGTATTTGGTCCTTTAGTGTCTTGACTACCTGTTGAGTACTTTCTGTGCACTTGAGTCAACTAGTCTTGACTTTGAGATTGCGGATGAATTAACCTCTACTCATCGACTTCGTCTTTCCATGTTCTTTTGGTAAGGAAGGGGAATGAATAGAAGAGGGTGACTGAATAGAAGAGGGTCATGATCATGATGCTATTGAATTCAGGGAATTTACTTGTCTGCTTATATTTAAGAGATTAAGAGTCAACGAAAAAATGCAGATTAAGAGTCAATACTTATCACAGCTTGAGTCAACATAATACAGAACAAAAATCACAGATAATGTACAGAACCATAAAGATTAAGTCTTGAACGAACACTAACTAGGTCGTTTGGTAAAAGTCATCTGGTACATTTTATATACTACTGAAAATTTGCATTCACTTGACTGAGCGTAGTCTCGGTTATCCCAACATAAGCACCTACTTACGGGTTTCCTATCGAGTCTATCTTTCTGGTCTCCTAAATATCGAATCTACCTTCTTGGTCTCCTAAAGTCATCCTTGGGTCTCATATTCAGTCTGTCTTGGAATTTTCAATCCGAGAACTTTCCACCTCATAGTATGGAGTAAGACTGAACAGATCAGGATGAGAAGAAATAACTATCAGCTGAACTTCAAAACAGTTGAATGAAGCAATAAAGCAACGCAATTGTGTTATCCTTGCATTCTCTCAAAACTACTCTCAGATCATCTCATATGTTCATAATTGATTATGTAATGATTATGTAATATTACAATCAGAAGTGAGAAGCACAATCTCTCATCTCGATTGTGATCGGTTGGTAGTCGATTGGTAGATTGTTCAATTATTTGAAATTTAACAATCTCGCGAAGCGAGATTGTTATATATAAGTCTCTCTCACAATCTCTCTCACACAATCTCGCTTCGCTCGATTATGCTCGCTCGATTGTGAGAGAGAGATTGTTAACCCGTCCTACACCACTCCCTCCCCCTCTCCACCTGCCTCCCACACAAGCTCCCCTCCAACCACCAATTTATACACCCCGCCATCATCACCCCCAAACTATCGCTAATACTCACTGCCCCCATACTAAACTCCCTCCTGTCCTTGGGCACCTCCTCGCTCACACTCACAAACGTGTTGATGTACGACGCCCCCCCCAACAATCCCTCGTACAAGATCACCGCCAAAAGCGGCCACACGCTCCCAAACGGAACGTCGTACATCAGCTGCGCCAACAACACTAGCACATTCACAAACTGGAGTGCCGAAAGCAAGTACAAGTTGCGGATCCGCACCCCGAAATTAACCAGCGACCGCGAAATAAACACCCCGAGCTGGTAGAGAAACCCGTACACCACATAGAGGTCCCGGTACGTCGAAAATAACCAGGGGGGGAGTGTGTCAAGTGGAAAGAGAAGAGTGGGAGATATTCCCTGGTTGATCACATACTCCGATATGTAAACCGAACAGAGTGGAATCATGTATGGAACGACGAGTGTCAGTAGAAATGAGAGTTTGGAGAGCTTGGACGAATGGGGAATGTCGAGTGTTTCGAAGGTGTGGTGGTGGTGGTGATCGTGATCTGTGATCATGTGATCAACAACGTGACCTGTCACGTTGGTGGTCAGGTGATCTTCATAGTTTCCGTAGTGTTCATCCTCAAACGACCTTGACCTTAAAGAAGTTCCAGCTCCCGTTCCTCCCAAACCTCCCAAATTTTCAAAGCTTCCCTCCTCATCAGCT
This sequence comes from Kodamaea kakaduensis, assembly GCA_030558435.1. Taxonomy (NCBI): domain Eukaryota; kingdom Fungi; phylum Ascomycota; class Pichiomycetes; order Serinales; family Debaryomycetaceae; genus Kodamaea; species Kodamaea kakaduensis. The sequence continues at coordinate 96,370 of JAJMSN010000048.1, forward strand.
CTCTCAAATTCCAGGTACCTCTTTAGCACCCCGTAGTAAACCACCAAAAAGCCAAAGGGTACTAGGGCACACAACAAGAGGGTTAAGCGGACCAGAACCCCCAATATATTTGTCATGACCAAGAAGAAGAATGATCCAAAGAGCCCCGCCCCCCCCGTTCCGCTCAGGAACCCCCCAATGGCCAAGTTTGAGTTGTAGTAGTGGGTCAACAGCAAAAATGTCAGTTCTCCCAACCCCAGGGAAAGCAGTGCCAACATGATTCCAAGGACGCGGAGCCATATGCTGCTACACAAGCTGATGGTGAGCATTCCGGTGCTGGAAAGTGCAACTAGTGCCCAGATGCGGTTGCCGTAGGGGATGGTGTGGACGAAAAAGGGCGCTGCGATTTTGATGGCGAGGGAGGGGACAATGTCAGCGAGGAGCACGACAGCTTTGGGTGTGGCGCTGCCGACGAGGTCAATTGCTGCGGAGAGGATGATCACATAGAGGACGTTGTTGAGGAGGCCGAGGGTGAAGAAGGAGAGGAAGATCATCAAATCACAATGAGCGCAGCGAAATTGTGATTTGGATAGATAAGATAACGAAAACAATGAACAATTGAGCGCAGCGAAATTGTTCAACAGCGAAAATTAGTGATAGTTTGTCAGAAGTAGTGAGAAAAATTTAACAATTTAGCGAGCAAAATTGTTGAATAGTGAGGTTTAGCGAGAATTAGTGAGAAAAACGAACAATTTAGCGAGTGAAATTGTTCAATAGTGAGATTAAGTGATAATTAGTGAGAAAACTTAACAATATAGCGAGGAAATTGTTCGATAGCGAGGTTTAGCGAGATTAGTGAGAAAAACTGAACAACTGAGAACAATTTCGCTAAGCTCAATTGTTCGATAGTTGTAGTGAGAATTAGTGAGAATCCGTGTTTTTGAGATAAAGAAGAACAAGCGTAGAAGTTCGATAGTAAGAATTAGTGGGAAGGATTAACAATTGGGAACATTTGAGGATAGAAACGTTCGATAGTGGGATAGTGAGAAACTGAAACTATTGAACAATTGAATGTAGCGAAATTGTTGTTAGTGAGAGAGAATTAGTGAGGGAGAGAAAATGGAACAATTAGGTTTAGATTGTATTATAGTTAATGGGAAGATTGAGAAGAATGAGATTTAGTGAGGTAGAGAAATAGAATAATTGAGTGGAGATTGTATGATAATGGAAGTGAGAATTAGTGAGGAAGTGAAAAAAGAACAATTTCGCTACGCTCATAGCGAGGTTTAGCGAGAATTAGCAAGAGTTAGCAAGAATTAGCAAGAATTAGCAAGAATTAGCAAGAATTGAGCCAGCTGAGAACAATTCCACGATTCTAGCGAGATGTCGTGAAAATTCAACAATAAGTGTATTTTCTACCCTGACCATGGCATTTACCAAATTTTGAGAACTCGAAGACCTTTTTCCCCACCAATTGGCTGTAGAGAACGCTCTTGAAAATAGCGAATGACAGGGGAGAGAATAGTGACAAATTGGAAGTATGTTTGATGAGTAGTGATTGAGATGAAGAGATAAGTGGAAGTATTGATGTAATGAGAATGGAAGGGAAGTATGGGGACTTATAGAAAGAAGAAGTACTAAACATGGAAGAAGTATATGATGTAAGAATGTAAGTAGTATCTGATGTAAGAAGTGTCAGAAATGTACAATTGGTGAAACGAAATTGTTTCAGTCAGCTTACTGGTGACTGCTTGTGAAACAATTTCGCTACGCTCAATTGTTTCGCTCGCTCCCAACATCACCTGACCCGGACCACGGCTGAACTCAATCCTCGGTTCGTTCAATCCTTTTGTACGACTATTTGCAACCGAGAAACGAACTTGAAACAAAGGCCAGCAAAGGCAACATGAAGGAATGTGAATGTTCGATTCACTTCGCTCATGTTCAATTCACCCCAAATTTCGATCCACTTCGGTCTGTTCGAAAGTATGCGAATGCAAACCTCAAGCAAATTTTGCTTCCCAGGCAGACATTCAAGTAGTGTTCTGTAGTATCTACGCGGCAGTTTGAGTTGAAATAGAGGTGAACATTGAGGTATGACTATTTCAGATATCACTTAGAAGACGGTCTTCCAAACAGCGAGGTCTTTCGTTAGTCTTGATTATTTGCAACCTCCAAAATAGGAAATACCAAAATAGGAAATACCAAAATAAGAAATACCAAAATGGGTAACAGAAGTCATTAACGACAAGGATATGGACAAGAGAAGATGTGAGAAGATGTGAGAGTTTTGGTAGATGAGAGTTTTCATAGATGAGAGTTTTGGTAGATGAGAGTTTTGGTAGATGAGAGTATTGTAAGCAGTATGACTAGGTAGAACAACAGACGCACATGAGTGGACCAGTGGCACTATTATACGAGTGACATTTGAATCATTTTCGAAGTCTTTCAAAAAGTTCAGTTGCTTAGCTTCCCTGAACTTGCATCAAAGTGACCATGAGATCAGTAGTGAGGTGTGTATTTTAGAGAATAGGATTAGCGAAAATGTAGAAAAAGGATGGAGATCTTCTGGGTACATAGTAAAACCAGGGACACCTTTCTCTTATAGAGTATTATCTCATATGATCTCATATGAGGTGGTATTAACCATTTGATTGAAAATGTATTGAATATGGCATTGGGTGGAGGATGGAAGGATGACGGAAAGAAGGAATGGAAAGAAGGAAAGAAGGAAAGAAGGAACAAAAGAAGGAACAAAAGAAGGAACAAAAGAAGAAACAAATAAACGAATAACGGAAAACGAATGAACGAAGAGAAAAACGAATAACGGAGAGAAAAACGAATAACGGAGAGAAAAACGAATGAACGAAGAGAAAAACGAATAACGGAGAAGAAACTACAAGGCGGACGAGAATACGACATTTTGAATAGCGAGGGCACAAAAAAATAGCGAGGATTTACGGAGTAGAGAATTAGTGAGTACGAAGACTTGCAGGGAGAAAATTACTGGAAAAGAATTACCGAGAATAGGAAATTTACTGAGAATTACTGGGAAAAGAATACTGGAAAGTTACTGGAAAGTTACTGGGAAGTTACTGGGAAAATACTGGGAAAATACTGGGAAAATACTGGGAAAATACTGGGAATAGGAACTCTGAAGGAACATACGAATGATCCAGAGACTTTACACAATTCGCTTCGCTCAATTGTGCAATTGTGTTGCCACCATCGTATATGTACGCGACTAATTAAGGCGTATTTGAAACACGGGAAAATGGAAAGGCGAAGCGGAAAATCTCGGAGGATAGAGATGTGAAGAGAAGATGAGAAAATTAGAAGACGAGCAGACCTAGGACTAAACGAGTGCACGATTACACGAACTACGAACGATCAGATGAACAAAACAACAAAATACAAACCAACGAAATACAAACCAACAACAAAACACTAACCAACACAAGCCATCAAGAACACGACAACACGAACACCTATTGTTCTCATCGCATGCACACGACCCTTTTTCTGCAGTGTACGGAGATATAACAGCAATTTTTGATAGCAACAATCGATCATATGCATGATTCGGACAACACTAGAAAAAGGCACACACCACCCAGGGTGCCCCAGGCACCAAGGCACCAAGTGCCTTGCGGTGCATTGCGGTGCCTGTAACTAGAGGTACCTCTACTACTGTATTTCCATATCTGAAACGAAAACATCCTTAGCACGTTCCAGCCTTCACATTCTCTAGGCTGTGTATTACTCAAATAGGCTATATGACTATCGTTAAGTCCTCAACTTGCATGAAAGAAGCACCACTCCGCCCCAACATTTTCGACGTTCCGTAAGACACAGAAGAAGGACAAGAACAATGCCACAGTTGTTCATTCCCAGGACTAGCTTCAGCATCATTGGGATGAATTTCTTAGCATCCAGCATTCAAAATTTCTCAGCATTTCTCAACATTTCTCAACATTTTTGGTCTATTTTTACTGTCTTGCTTTGCAGCAATTGCTCTCATCCGTCTTAACTCCTTACTCTCCTCCTCTTCTCCTCTCTCGTCCCCTCACCTCTTTACCTCTTGATTTCCTTCTAATCACCTCTTCACTCTTCAATGCCTTCTGATCACCTCATTCTACTCACCTCATCCTTCTCTACACCTCTCACGCCATTGTTTCACCTTTATCCGAATTGCTGCCAATGATCACCCGACACGAAAACGGCGAAATTAAACATCCGATGACGGCTAAAAAATTCACGTAAACAGTCCTCGGTCAGTCAGTCATGTTCAGTCAATTTATGTTCAGTCAATTTATGCTCAGTCAAATAGATGTTCAGTATTAGTAGTCAGTAATCAGTATTATTATTCAGTAAGTATTCAATTGTCAGTATTAGTAGTCTGATTACTAGTCTACATCATCTGTCATCCCTGTGTCAATATTCCGTATTTTCCACTTCAGCCTTGTACCTTTTCTTTTTCCTGCCATTTCGGTCCGACTTTTATCCTCGGATATTTCACTCCACTCTTCCTTCCTCCCTCTACTACCTCAACTCCCTTCTCGTCATCTCCCTTCTCATCATCTTCTCATCATCTATTCCCCATGTCCTTTATCTTTTCAGCCTCATTTCCCTCCTTTCTATCAATTTTCCCTCTTTTCCTACTTCTCTTTGTTTGTGTTTATTTTGCACCCACTAAAATCACAGGCCGCGGAACAATGCTTTTGTTTAAATAAAACGTATTTCCTTAGCGCCAAGTGCTACGCCATCTACCAAGAATAACTGAAAGACTGACTAGAGATAAGAGATTAACTTAACTATCACTCAATTTGCTCATCCTACAACTTTTAGTAAAATTGTTTGGTCTTTAAACTCAATTTACTGACTACATACTATAGACTACTTACTATAGATTACTCAACTTGACAACTTTACTACTCAACTTGACAACTATACTACTCAACTTGACAACTACTACTCAACTTTACTGATACTAGTCTTTCCACCATGAACCTTTATGATCTACCCAGGGACATCCTTTCCCGGGTTCTTCAATTTTTGTCCCCCAATGATCTACTCGTTTTGTGCGAAGACCCATTTCTTGGTCAATTGGCATTTGATTATTTGATCTCAAAGGCCACCGTATTGGATGAGGAAAGGGGTACTGGTGAAACCACTAGTGGTAACACTACTAGTAATGGTGGTTCCATTAATGGTATAAGTACTAGTAATGGTGGTTCCATCAATGGTATAAGTACTAGTAATGCTAGTGACTCCAGCACTTGTGAAGTCACTATTTCCCTCGATACTATACTTTCCCTTATGCTCCGTAACAAAACCCTCAGGTACACCCAACCCCTCTCCATCCACAACCTTTCCACCCTCCATGAACTCGACTCGATGCAGGTTTCAGTCGGCAAGATTCTCGGGATGATCCCCAGTGAAATATTCCTGTTTGGGCTCGATTCCAAGTCTAGGAGCGAGCGTTTGGTCCATGCCATCACCAAGATCGACCGTTCGATCCACACATGTCGCGATCTCTTCCAAAGTCTGCGCCTGCTACTTCTGCGCTTCGAGAACCTCCACTTTAGCACCTCCATTGAAGGTGTCAAGCACGTGGTCCAGTACCCCAACATCACCAGCCTTGACGTTGATTGTTCTGCCCACCCCCAAATGGTATCGGATGTGGACTTTCCCCCAAACCTCAAGGCACTTGCACTCACCAATGCCCGGCTCCAGTGGCCTCTCATGCTTGAACTCGAGTCTCTCATCATTGAGGACTCCGAAGTTCTGCTCGATTGCATTCCGCCTGTGAAAACTCTTAGTTTGGCGGGCATAACAAACCCCGTGGACTTGGCGTCCCTCCCAAACTCCTTGGTGGAGTTGGAACTAGACGAAATTTGGGTGCAAAATTTGGACCTTGCCCACCTTCCTAATTTGGAAGTGCTCCTCACAAACTGTGTGGATGTGAATGATGCAGTGTACCCATCCTCCCTCAAGCAACTCTACGTATCAAATGCAATCCTCCTGAATATGGGATTGGAAAACCTTGTCCTTGACGAGTTGACTGTGTCGCACTCCCAGTTGATGCACAAACACGTCTTTGCTGGTCTTCCTAAGTCACTCACTAAATTACACTTTGAAGGTGTGAGTTTTGTCCACAACGAATCTAAATTATCATTGGACCTTCCTCTTGGGGTAGAAGTCTTTATGTTTGCAAAACTGGATCATAAAGACGGGCACTTGGCACTAGACGTGCTGCTTCCTTATTCCCTCAGAGAATTGGAATTGTGTAATTTGGATGAGGTGAGCGTGAAACTGAACAAAACCAACATTTCACTTCCAAAACTCATCTTGAGAAACACGCCGTTTCCAAACATTCTCCCTACAGACCACCTCGAAATACACAATGCAAATGTGGACCTGCTCCATCTTGAGAATTCCGGTCTTCGCAGTCTCACATTCGCAGCCAACAAAAAAAGGTTGGAAAGGGATGATATTTCCTTCCCTACGTCCCTTGTGGAACTACGCATTGTGGATAGCGCGTACATTTCTAGTCTAGAAGAGCTAGATGTACCCAATATACACCGCCTCGAGTTGGTAAGGGTTGGAATGACCACTTTGGGTGACTTTGACTTGCCAAACTTGCGGCACCTCGACCTCTCGGGTAATCGGTTCACACACGACTTGGAATTGCCGCAAAATTTGGAGTCGCTCTGTCTCGAAGAGTGTGATTTAGAGAGAAATTCGACGCGTGTGAGGGTGGGGTCGCTGCTCGCCTCATTATCGACGTTGCCAGAAGCGCTCAAGGTTCCGAGCACTTTGGCGTACTACAACCACCAGGCGCGGGCGTTGCGGTTGCAAGAGGCGAAAAAGAACATTGCGGTTTACGGGTTGGTGATTGTGCCGTTCGCGTCGTTTGTGATTGTGGCGCAGCATGTGTTGCTGACGACGGTGCAGGGGTGCGCTATGGTGCAGTACTGTGCGAAGCTGAAGTTGAAGAGGTTGGTGGGGAGGATATTTAGGTGTTTGAGAATCCAATGAACAATGAGAATAATTCGCTTCGCGAATTATTCTCATTGTTCATTGGCATTCAATATTCGAACAACTCGCTTTGCGAGTTGTTCGTTTCATGTTTAATCAATGTTAACAATTCGCACGAATTGTTCGAAAGGTTTTTCAAATGTTCACAAACATTTGACAATTTGCAGCCATTATGAGCGAATTCAATTGACTCAACTGTGCCACTAAATACAAACTAGCAGGAATAGGAAATAAAAAATGGAATGGGATATGAGAAACAATGTGAAACAATGAGCGAAGCGAAATTGTTTTGCAAAGTAGTAATTCTAGCGATTGAACTCACAATTGCGAAGCGAAATTGTGAGATGAGTAGAAGTTAGAAATACTGACTCACAATTGAGCGAAGCGAAATTGTGAGCTTACCAAGTAAATGACTGACTCGCAATTTCGCAGCACTAATCAATAATCAATAATCAATATCAATAATCAATATCAATAATCAATATCAATAATCAATATCAATAATCACTCGCTAGATTCGCTTCGCTCATCTAGCTCAACTGAATCTTTTCACATTCTATAACTGGGCACTATTCCACCATAGTGACGTATCAGCGAAAGAACTAGTTAATCAGCGAGTAAATCAGTGAATCAGTGGGTAGTGTCTGACAAGGTGGAAACATCAATTCACTTCGCTGTCTGTTGATGCCAAGAAAGGTCAAATAGGAATCTCAAGGAAGAGGTCAGACTCGGTCTAAGACTGTCAAGAATTTCAATGTCTAAATGTCAGTAAGACTGTCAAGAATTTCAATGTCTAAAATGTCTATGTCAGTGAGACTGTCAAGAATTTCAATGTCGATCGAACAAATTCGCGACGCTCATTTGTTCACACACCTAATCAGAGGATGACCGCATCATCAGTCATCTGCCGCTACCAATAATCAAGGTGGCCCAGATAGAAGACATCAAATATTCTGTCATCTTCGAGGCAGATGACAAGACATAATAAGAATACAAGACTGAGAACAAAATGAGAATACAGAATAAGAAAGAATAAGAATACAATAAGAATACAAGAATAAGAATAGATAAGAATACAAGAAACAAATTAGTACAGCATAAAATGACCACCTTATCAAAGGTTCAACACCACCTTATCAAAGGTTCAACAACACACCTTTTCAAAGTGTCAATCAACATTCAATATCACCAACCTGCGTTGAACTCGCTTGTCTTTGTGCACGTTTTTGCAACCCTAATTTTTCCATCTCGTCATTGACACAAGACACAAAATTTTCAGGTACCCAGGTTCAGTCATCATATTGCTCATTCACATTTACATTTTCAATTCTACATGTTTTCTTGTATCTACAAGACCTCTTCTATGCTCCATGTTTCTTCCACTGTGTCTATGTTTTCTTCATTTCCTCATCTTTCACTCTCCACCTTCCTAATTTGGAACTTTCCCACTTCTGCCTTCTTCTCAATTTCTCATTCTTTCCTCCCATTCATCTGATTCCCCATTATTCATTCTCTAATTCCATTCTTGCCTCTTTCTATTCTTGCTTCTCAGATTCCTTTTCTCTTTTTTCATTTATATGACTAATTTTTTCACCAACTTTTCAAACTTTTCAATGACCACTCCAATCCCAGAGGAATACGACGACACCAGAATCCTCGGCTACGACCCGTTGATCTCGCCATCGCTTCTCCAGAGCAACATCAAGGCCAGCGCCAAGTCTCTCGAGACAGTTATCCGTGGCCGTGTTGAACTGTCTCAAATCATCACCGGTAAAGACGACCGTGCCCTCGTTATTGTGGGTCCCTGCTCTATCCACGACACCAAAGCCGCCCTTGAGTACGCTGGCCGCTTGCGTGAGTTGGCCACTGAGTTGGAGGGCGATTTGTGTATTGTCATGAGAGCCTACCTTGAAAAGCCCAGAACCACCGTTGGATGGAAGGGTTTGATTAACGACCCGGAAGTTGACAATTCCTTCAACATTAACTCCGGTTTGGCCATCTCGCGCCAACTCTATGCCGACCTTACCAATGCCGGCCTTCCTATTGGCTCCGAGATGTTGGACACCATCTCCCCACAGTACTTTTCGGACTTTTTGTCGTTCGGTGCGGTGGGTGCCAGAACCACCGAGTCCCAGTTGCACAGGGAATTGGCCTCCGGTTTGAGTTTCCCTATCGGGTTCAAGAACGGAACCGACGGTGGGCTCACCGTGGCATTGGACGCGGTCCAGGCTTCCTCAAAGGGACACCACTTTATGGGTGTTACCAAAACGGGAATGGCTGCAATCACCACTACAAAGGGTAATGAACACTGCTTCATTATCTTGAGAGGAGGTAAAAAGATCACCAACTACGACCCAGAGAGTGTGGCCAGTGCAAAGGAGGCCATTTCCAAGCTGACAAACCCAAACATCAAGTTGATGGTGGACTGTTCCCACGATAACTCCCACAAGGATTACAGAAACCAGCCAAAGGTGTTGGACTCGGTGGTTGAGCAGATCTCCAAGGGTGAAAACAGCATCATTGGTGTGATGATTGAGTCCCACATTAACGAGGGCAAGCAGGGCATGCCGGGTCCGGGTCAGACTAAGGATGACTTGAAGTACGGTGTGAGTATTACGGATGGATGTGTGGGTTGGGAGACGACGGTGGATATGTTGAGGAAGTTGAGTGGGGCTGTGAGGGAGAGAAGGAGATTGAACAAGAACTAAACATTCACAACGAGCGTAGCGAGTTGTGAATGTTTGATTCTGTTCAATGAGTGATTTCTGAACAATGAGCGAATTGTTCATTCAATTCTTGTTCATTGAATTGCAAGTGAATCTTGACATTTTGAACATTTGAACAATTCGCTCCGCTCATTGTTCAATGTTCAATATAATTGCTTTAACTGCTTTCCATTCATAAAATTTCACCCTAGCACATCAGGAAGGAATAAAAGAAGATAAGAATACTGTAGAACATATGTACTGTAGAATGCTTCTTTCTTGCTACATTCAGCAGAAACATTTTAAGGTATTCATCCTCTCATCGAAAGGATAAAAGAATACTGTAGATGAAAAAAGAAGAATACTGTAGATGCAAAAAGAATACTGAATGCCTAGCAATCTGGATTTAGCTTCAGCCCTCAGAGCCATATTCCCACTCTATTCTTGTTCACATCCATTTCGCTACGCGAAATCGATGCTCAAAAAAAACGACAACTGCAGGATTCGAACCTGCGCGGGCAAAGCCCAAAAGATTTCGAGTCTTTCTCCTTAACCGCTCGGACAAGTTGCCGCAAAGTTACTTTTGGGCTGCATGATTGGTTTATGTTGGGGGGGCGTCAAATGTTACACAAAAACGACCGGACAAGGCCGATAAACAATTGAGCGGAGCGAATTGTTTCAGTCCACTCATTTGTTTCAGTCCACTCATTTGTTTCAGTCCACTCATTTGTTTCAGTCCACTCATTTGTTTCAGTGATTTGCAACGCTCGATCAAAGTGTCTGAAGTCACAAACGAGAAGTAATGAGTTTCTAGTCAGAACATGTCCCGACTTGTTCCCCTCTGCCGCTCAATTAATAGATTTTGTGCTCAGGTACTCGTTTCATGTCACACAACGGTCATGATGTGTGAATAGCTACAAATTTCCTTTGCTCACTTATGTTGACAGTTTAGATGTCCCTTAGATGTCCCTTTGACATTGCTGTGATGATTCAGATGTCCCTTCACCTTTTCATTAAATTTATATCTTCTCTTATGTCCCTTTGGCATGCATAATTTAGATGTCCCTTTTGATCATGATATGCTCTTTTTAGATGTCCCTTATGTCCTTCACAAATGAACATTCTCTTATGATCATACCTTTACTTTTCATTCTGAAAGAGCCCCGATGTTCCTACCTTTTCAATGGTGTCCCACTTACGAGTATTTACTGAGAATGACGTCTACAATTGTAGTCTCTATTCATACAATCCACACTTACTATGCTTCTTAGTACACTTCACATCTATTCACACCTTACTCATACTATACTTCATCTGAAACTAGCGGCAAACCAAAGTAATACAGCAATCAGTATCGAAAGTGCCTCACAAAATTCTAAATTGGCAGATAGTCAGTTCTACTCCAAAGGCTACTAATGTGTAGATTGATCCGCTTCGCAAAGGCCCATCACCCTACTATCACGCGGATGTCTTATCCAGACTAGTATTAAGCTCAGTAGAATGACTAGTATTTTGCTCGCATTGAAAGCCTCGTTGGCTTCTGCCTCTTCCTCTTCCTAGGCACATTCATATAACATGATCAAGGTAATCGTCTTTTCTTGACAAGTCATTACATTTCCCCCTTTGGTGCTTTCAAGCAGTCCACCCAAAATTCCTTTTCCCAATGTTCGCATCTATGCGATTGCTGAAGTTCGGGGCTGCAAAATGAGTGTGTGGTACGAATCTAGTTTGATTGAGCAGGAAATAATTATTATCTGTGTTGGCCATCTTCTTGACATCAACTGAGGTATTTGAGCAAGTGTTGGATCCAGTGTCTTGCAAAATTTCAAGTCACAACTAAGATGTGCCTAGATTATTGCTTCGTTGTCGACTGAATTGATAAATTCTTACTTCAATCGATGTTGGGCTGAGAATTTCATACAGCCAAGTGAGTATTCGTTTCCTTTCTCAGTTACAACAGGCGAAGCAAGTGGCCACGAAGTGATATCCCAGTCAACAATATTTCCTTATTATCTCACACAGTATCGCTCCGCTCAATTGTGTTCAATGCTCTTCTCCCTTCACACAATTGGGCGAAGCGATATTGTGTTAAATGCTTCTTCTCTCACACAATCTCGCTACGCTCGATTGTGCTCAATTGTGCTTTTATACCTCTCCACAAACAACTCCCTCCTCCTCTCGTCATCCTCCTCCTCAAAAAACCTCTCCAATCCATTACTCGTGGCATACCCATGGTACCTCTTGAACGGATTCCTCGCATCCTTCTTGTTCTTCAACGGCAGCCTAGTCCCAAACCAGTCTTTTTCAAAATGGCGAACGGCGTGTTGGTATTCGCTTTTTTCGAGATCTTCAAAGTAGGCGGGGGATGTGGAGTGGGGGGAGTTGCCGATGTATTCAACATCAAACAATCGAGCGCCAGACAATCTAGCGCAGCTAGATTGTATGTCGCTCGATTGTTTTGAAGATTGGGAATTGTTCAAATCACTCGATTGCTTGCTCGAGTCGCTTGAAACACCCAGCGGTTCATTTGGTGACTTACTAATCTCATTACCCTCACTCGCAAACAATCTCGCTTCGCTCGATTGTTTGAAACCCAAAGCCCCCATATGACACTCCAAAAACCTCCTCCTCTTAAACTCAAACCCCACAACTCCAATCCCCCTCGGATACGTGCCGTGTATCTCAAAGTACCTGCATATCAGAAACAAGACATTCTCCATCGAGTCCCTCGCGTACTCCTCCAAATACACCCGTTCCGTGTCCCCACCCAACTTTTCCAACAACAAGTAGTACGACAATGCCTCCGTCATGGGCCCTGCCTCGTACTTGGTGGCACCTCCGGAAATAATGAGGGTGGTGTTCTTGTGTTGGGCCAAGTACTCAATACACCGTGTAATGTGTTCGCGGAAACAGAGCCAGTCCTGGCCTTCGTGTTGGAAGGGGGCTAGGTGCCATTCAGAGGGGGATGTGCCATCGCCCCCGGGGATCCAGATTGAGTGGCAGGGGAGAATTAATAAGTCCATAAGTTCTATTCACAAGAGCGAAGCGATTGTGAATAGAAAAAGTAGCTGATAACATTTGAACAATTTCGCTACGCTCAATTGTTCAGTCTACACCTCCCATTATTCTTTCTCCCTTCATTCTTCAGTTTCCCCATTCATTCTCAATTCAATCTTCCTCCTCATTCTTCCTTTAACCTCTATACTCCCTCTTCTTCATTTCCCTTCATTTTTCTACTCAACTCGCCTCTCGCTAATTGTAAAAGGAATTCACCAAAAGTGTAACTTCAACAGCTTTTACGATCTGGCAATGAAACAGGCGTTTTGAAACACCAATGAAGCAAGTTCTTTCTCCCTGTCAACCGATCCTTCTTCACTGTTCTGTTCACTTGTTCTATTCGAAGCTCTCTTCTTCCACTCTTTTCTATACTCTGTTCAATCCATGCTGTCATTCGCTAATCTTCTTCTTGTCCTCTCTCTATTTCTCTTATACAGCACAACATCGAGCGAAGCGAGATGTTCTGTTCTATTCTGCCCCTTTTATACTTTTTCACTTTTGCAGCCAAATCAAGAGGTCATGAAAAACGCACGAAAGAATAGAGTGGAGATGTGGGAAGTGAAGAAAAGGAGGGGAAATAAGGGATATAAGAGAGAATATAGGAGGAAAAGAGGAAACAGGGAAAGTTTAGTAATGGAAAGTAGGTTTAATCATCAGAATAAACAGTCATAGTCCAGTCAACAGACCAACAATTCCTCAGACTTCATCAGTAATTATCTCACACTCTCAGTAATATGCACCAATTGCATTTGAACGCCACCCAAACGAAAGTCATTCATTAAAGTCATTCATTCCAATGGTAAGTTGTGTATTCTTACAGTGAGAGTCAATTAGGGTAAGCTTGAGAAGATACTTATGAATCACTACATGATCACAAGATTGGATCACTATTGAGGATCACCAATTACTCACAGTTAACAGACCACAATTGAGGATCACTACTGAGGATCACTATAATTGAACGTAGCGAAATTGTGGTGATCTTTACAGCACTTTTATGAGCGAAAGTATGTTGATATTTGGTATCAATAAATGGTCAATCTTTGTCAATCTTGTCAATCTTTGTCAATCTTGGATATCTCAGTCAATCTTGGATATCTTATCTCCTGCTATCCTTAAATTAATCGTCAATAGCTTTCTTGATCTCTCACATTCGCTGCGCTCATTGTTCGATCTCAATTCGCTACGCTCAAATGTTCGTTCAGTATTTTTTTAGTGGCAAATGAACCACTCACCACTTTCCTGGGGCAGACCGTCCAACGAAACATACGGGCAATACAGCCATGCTATAGCCGACGCCAAAGTCGACACCAGCGAGTTCCCCAAGATGCACTCCCAGGGCCCAATCATCACTGCCACCTCGGTGATTGCACTCAAGTACAAGGACGGTATAATAATGGCCGGCGACACCATGGGGTCGTACGGTTCGCTTCTTCGTTTCACCAACGTTGACCGTCTCATCAAGGTCGGTAAAGAGACTGTTGTTGGAATCCTGGGTGATATTTCAGACATGCAACACATTGAGCGTATTCTCGATGAATTGGAGACGAGTGAAGAGTATGACCACGATGGCGGCCACTCCTTGAGGGCACCTCATGTGCACGAGTACCTTTCTAGATTGATGTACAACCGCCGTTCCAAGATTGATCCATTGTGGAACACACTCATTGTGGGCGGGTTCCACGACGACGGCGCGCCATTCTTGCGCTACGTTGACTTGTACGGAGTCACGTACGGGTCGCTGGCCTTGGCCTCGGGGTTTGGAAAGCACCTTGCGATTCCCTTGTTGAGACAGGTGATTCCCCACGATCCAGACTACGTGAATGTGACTGAGGAGCAGGCCAAGAAGGTGATTATGGACTGTATGAGGGTGTTGTTTTATAGAGACGCCAGGTCGTTGGACAAGTTCTCGATGGTGACTATCAAGAAGGAAGATGGGGAGTTGGTGTATGATTTGGAAAAGAATATTGAGGTGAGTGATCAGAAGTGGAAGTTTGCGAGGGATATTAGGGGGTATGGGAGTGTGCAGCAGTGATCGAGCGAAGCGAGATCTGTTGATTATGACGAATATTTGACAGATTGGCGAAGCTTATCTGTCTGAGAAAGGCTGATGGAAGCCCATCTGTCACGGACCATCCTGACAGTTGACAGATTGGCTTCGCCAATCTGTCTTACTGATCTTGACAGATTGATGTTGACACACATGAAGCCAATACGTCTGACTGATCTTGACAGGCAGATCAGCTCTCCAATCTGTCGTGCGATCGTGCTGGAGCATCGATGACGTAGAGGTAGATATAGTAAGAAATATCATGAGAAACCGAAATGAGCCAAGTATCGACACTCGAGGCGAGATTGTTGAACTTGGAAGTAGAGAACAATCGAGCGAAGCGAGATTGTTCGTATTGAAAAGAAGTAGAATCGAAATGTCGACAATTGAACGAAGCGAGATTGTTGAAACTTGATGAGAAGTATCATCGAAAGATTATTGATTAAATGTAGATGGAGAACAATCTCGCTTCGCTCGATTGAGCGAGTGAAAAGTGTTAAGTTCACCAGTGTTTGTTTTACCATACCTTCGGAACCAGAAAACAAAGCAGCCGAAGATGAACGCAGCACTTCCGAAAGGTGCTGCGCATGGCTTTCAGTCACGTGATTATCGAGATGTGCCACCATGAACACTTTTCACTTTCGAGATTCATAATTTCGTTGAGATTCATACTTCGAGACATCAAAAGTTCCTAGTACAGCCAAACCCAAATAGATTTCGCACCTTTTGTAAAAAGATGTCGTAGTCCTATTAATTG
>JAJMSN010000049.1:0-110168 GCA_030558435.1 Kodamaea kakaduensis
AAACACCCGTACCGCAATAGTGAAGGGACATCTAAAACACCCGTACCGCAATAGTGAAGGGACATCTAAAACACCCGTACCGCAATAGTGAAGGGACATCTAAAACACCCGTACCGCAATAGTGAAGGGACATCTAAACACCCGTACCGCAATAGTGAAGGGACATCTAAAACACCCGTACCGCAATAGTGAAGGGACATCTAAACACCCGTACCGCAATAGTGAAGGGACATCTAAAACACCCGTACCGCAATAGTGAAGGGACATCTAAAACACCCGTACCGCAATAGTGAAGGGACATCTAAAACACCCGTACCGCAATAGTGAAGGGACATCTAAAACAACACCATGATGAGGGACACCTAAACACAACAACACTGAACCACATCCCAACACTCCCACTCCTTCCTTTCCCAAAAATTAAGCCTCTTTCCGTGCGGCATTAATTTTCACTCTTGAATTGTACAGGAAACTTTGTCCCAGATCAACGATTACCCGATTCGGAAACTGTAAATAAAAGGAAATTTCAGATGTTCTACGACAAACAAACTACTTTATCGCAAGGACAATAGCTGTCATCAGGTCCACACTAATTCCCCTTCTTTTTTGAACCACTTTTCCAACCACGCATTTTATTAATTCTTTTTCTCAAGGATTAAGCACGCCCTACGGCGAGGGCTGGACACAACTACAATGGTTTCAACACAACTTTCTAACGACTATGAGGCATTAGAGGTAATAGGAAAAGGCTCATTTGGGACTGTACGAAAAGTCAGAGAGAAAGCCACTGATGCCATATACGTTCGTAAAGAGATCGAGTATACCTCGATGAATACGCAGGAGCGCAACCAACTCATCTCTGAACTACGCATTTTGAGGGAACTCAACCACCCCAACATTGTTAGATACTATAAGCATGATCATATTAGCGAAAGCAAATGCATACACATATACATGGAATACTGCGAAGGAGGAGACTTGGCACAAGTCATCAAGAACTTTAAGAAAAATAAAGAGCAAGTGCCTGAGGAATTCATATGGCAAGTATTGATACAGACATTACTAGCACTACACCGGTGTCACTACGGCTTCGATGCCAAAAAAGTGAATCTTTTCACACACAATACAGAAAAGGAACCTTCAATCAACTACGATACTGTAATCATACACAGGGACATCAAGCCCGACAACATCTTCATTTTGCAGAGTGGAGAAATCATCAAGTTGGGCGATTTTGGGTTGGCAAAAATGCTCACGTCCCAAAACGACTTCGCAAAGACGTACGTGGGAACACCCTACTATATGTCCCCTGAAGTGCTCCTTGACAATCCGTACTCACCTGTTTGCGATATATGGTCGCTTGGGTGTGTGCTCTTTGAATTGTGTGCCTTGCAGCCTCCGTTCCAGGCCAAAACGCATTTGCAGTTGCAAACCAAAATCAAAAAAGGTATCGTACCAATGGACGCCATTCCAGACACCTACTCTAATCAGTTAAAAACAATCATTCAAGAGTGTATCACTGTCGATACCGATATGAGGCCGTCTTGCTACGAATTATTAGAGTCCTTGTCCATCAGATTCCTCAGAAAGGAAATGGAGCTAAAAGAATTCAGCTCGACCCTTAACGAATTTCAAAAACAGCTAACCACCAAGAGTGAAGAGCTAAAAAAGAAGGAGACATTCTTGTCAAATCTCGAACGCAAAGTGCAACAGCTGAGAGATGACTTGGAATTGGAATTTGATAAACTACAAAAGAGGTACAACACGCAAAAACAGCAATTCGAAAATAGTCTTGTGGAGGAATTCGAGCTCAGGAAACGCCAGATGGACTTGGAAGCAAAAGAGGTCAGGCTTGGGTACCAGCGTGAGTTCAAGTTGGTGGTTGAGCAAGAGGTCCAGCAAAAGTTGAAGGAAATATTATCAAAACAGCAGCATCACGATCTACATCGCAAAAAGTCTGATCCTTCCTCCAATGTCATGCATCAAGTGTCCACCACCCAGGCTCGCAACTTTCTAGAACACAACAAGCCCAGGGGACCCAGAGAGCTAGTGGAAGATCTGCAACGAAGGAGTCCCTTAAAAGTGAAAAACGGAAGTGCCCAAGTTGGCTCGTCCACAAATTTGCCAACCCTCCCAACCTTTGTTCCATCCTCACCCTCCATGTCCGATGAATTTGAATTACACACTCCGCAGTTCAAGTCCCGAGCACAAATGGCACCAAAAAAGAGGATAACAGATGAATTGGAGAGACTAAGTTTGGAGAAGAGACATGTACCTGAGTACGAAGAGCTTTATTTCAGAAAGAATCGTCATTAATATTTTGCATTTCAGATTTCTGTAGATTTTCGCGCCCAATTTTGACACATTTTTTTCGAAAAGTTGCAAATTGTACAAACACACTCGCTATGCTTCTTTTGCTAACCATGTATTTAATGCTCGTATCCTCGACGCCACTTAAAACCACTCTGTTGGCTTCGGTTTTGGAACTGAAACCCAAATCCCATTATGATATAGACATGACCCACAATATTCGGTCGCTCTACAGGTCCTCTATATCCAAAGAGACTGAGACATACTACAATATTTACAAACAAAACAAAACCATATGCATTGATACTTGGAATCTGTATACCCCCTTGCCAGCTACTCTGAACAGCGATATCCAGGCGTACTTGGACCTCATTAAAACCGACATTGAGTCTCGCACAAATTCCAATATTTTAACCAGCACAGAGTTCGCATCCTTGGAAGAAGCTTGCATCTTGGAGCCAAACGATATAGGAAAGGCCGTTTTCCTGGGGGAAATTATTGTTGCCAGAATTGACTTCAAGCTCAAGTTTCGCAAGAAAAATGCAGATTTGTGGGAGATACAAGACCACTCGCTCTTGGTAACCTATCCTACAAGCAAGTACCAATTCGAGTGCATCAACGGGTACAATTTCAAAGATCTAAAACGTGATTCATTTAGTACAAAATTTTATTGTTAATATTACTCTGTCCACTTCTTGCCAGTCAAGACCTCGTAGGCCTCAACGTACTTGGCTTTACTCTTGTCAATAACATCCTGTGTCATAGAAACACCCTCCTTTCCTTTCAAGTTGTTGCTGGTTAACCAATCTCTCAAAAACTGCTTATCGTAAGAATCCTGTGATGCGCCCAACTTGTAGGTCGAGGCATTCCAGAATCTGGAGGAGTCTGGGGTCAAGGCCTCGTCAATCAACACTATGTCCTTGTTTGCATCTAAACCAAACTCAAACTTGGTGTCTGCAATGATAATACCCTTGGTCTTGGCGTAATCCCTGGCCTTGGTGTATAATTTGATGGCAATGGAGGACAACTTGTCGCACAAGTCCTTGCCGAAAACCTCGATAGCCTTTTCCTGAGAAATGTTCTCATCGTGGTCTCCCTGCTCGGCCTTGGTGGAAGGTGTGAAAATGGCAGTGGGGAATTCCTGAGACTCGACAAGGTCCTCAGCGATCGGCATACCGTGCACGGTCTTGGTCTTTTTGTATTCAGACCAGGCAGAACCAGTGATGTAGCCTCTGACAATCACCTCCATTGGGATAACCTCCAATTTCTTCACCAAGATGGATCTGCCCTGCAATTGGCTCTTGTACTTTGGTTCAGACAAGGCCTTTGGCAATTTGGCAAACATCTCCTCATCGGATCCGTTAGGCAAAGCCAAGTGGTTGGGCACGTCCTCGGACAAGAACTTGAACCAGAACTCAGACAACTGGGTCAAAATCTTTCCTTTGGAGGTGATACCATTCTCCATAATCACATCATAAGCAGATATTCTATCGGTTGCAACAAACAAGAAGGTGGAGTCGTCTACTGCGTAGATATCTCTCACTTTACCCCTTGTGACCAATGGTAAGATCCCGTCTAATTCAGTGTATTGCAATGACATGCTGTTGAAGGTTTTGTTCGAGATGACATTTCATTCAATTAGTGCATGAATTTTGACTCTGTTATCACGTGAACAAGACCACGCTTTAATTACCCCTAACAATGCGTGATCAAACGGACACTCAGGGCCTTCTATCTTTAGCCCGAGATTTCACATTCTATTAGGTTAAAACATGCACAAAAAGGAGGATAAGCTTGATAAACTTGACAGATACTGGAAAATGCTGTCAGACACCATCAATAGACACCAACCCAATAGACACACAATAAACACCAATAAACACCAATAGACACCAATAGCATCTCACAGAATACATTAATGAGGAGGGTTGTGGCTGACCGTAGGATCACGAAAACCCCATGCTCTTTGTATAACAGGGCTTAGTGTCCTAAAAATATTATGGACGACTTCCCGAAGAGGACAACGGCAAATAGGAGGCATATAAATACCGGCAGATCTGACCCTTAACCTCTCTAAACATGTTTGGTTTTGGTGACGATCACGAAAGAGTTTATGGCGGCCAGCACGAGGCCAAGTTCTCCCACGAATTGTTGGCGGGTGCTGCTTCCTTCGAGGCTGCCAAGTTGTTCGAGGACAGACAAAGAAGAGAAGGTAAGCCGGTGAACCACGCTTTCGCTAAGGAAATGGTTGCCGGGTTTGCTGGTGCCGAGGTTGACAAGTTGTTCGAAACAAAGGGTTTGGACTACTTGGACCAAAACAGAGCTAGGGAACAGGCCCAAGAGTATGCTGTCAACAACTATGAGCAGCACTATGGTGGAAGAGACCAATGGCACCCAGACTATGACCCACCTTTTGATTACCAAGATCAAAGATATAACTATGATAGATATTAGGTAGTAAAGAGCATTAGGATTACTGCAAAATGTAAGATTGTAAGCACTATTACATAAACATGATTACATAAGCGTTGTTACATAAGCAAACCATCAAGCGCGTCTTTTGCAACGCGTGAATAGTTTTTTAAATCACCATGTCAAGCACCAGACCAGACCTCAAGTTTGCAGACAACAGTGACGAGAGGCAGTACTACAGAAAGTACGCGAACTTGCCCCCGAAAGATGAGAGCACTGTTAGGGTCATTGACCACAATAATTCCGACTACTTTACAGTCCTAGATGAAGACGCGGACTTGATCGCAGACAACATCTACAAAACACAGCTGGTTATAAAACAAGGCCAGGGCGGTAAAGCAAGGTATGTCACCATTGCCCCCCAGGTATTCCTTAACAATGTCCTCAAGTTTGTCGTTATTGACATTCACAAGAGGCTCGAAATCTACAGCAACAAGACATTCGAACTACTTGTAGCTGCCTCACCGGGTAACTTGGAGCCCTTATCCAACCTCTACGGGATCAACTTGGAAGGTATGATTCAGGATTGCTCAAATCCCATCATTGCCGCATTGAAGATGACTTCTGGCAACCCAAGAAAGATTGGTATTTCGTGCGTGGACCTCTCGAACAACTCCATTCAAGTCTCCGAATTTGAGGACAATGACCTCTTTTCAAACCTTGAAAGTTTGCTTATTCAGTTGGGTATAAAGGAGGTGATTCTTCCGTCGAATTACGCGCGCGACGACGACGAGCACGTCAAGTTGTTCCAAGTATTGAATAAAGTCAACAACATTGTCATCGGCTCGGCAAAGTCCTCCACCTTTAGCCACGAAGACATCGAGCAGGATTTGGGCAAGATCTTGGTGCTCAAAAACGACCAAGAGGAGTTGAACGCCGGCTTGGTGCTCGCGTCCAAGAACATCAACTCTGTTGATTTCGACATGTCGTTGCGTTGCACAGGTGCTTTGATAGCACACTTGCAACTCTTGAATGAAAGCACAAACACATTCACCATAGACCAGTACAACTTGTCGGCGTACATGAAGTTGGACCTGTCGACCATGAAAGCATTAAACATCTTCCCTGCCTCCCAAGCAACACAGCCAGCTGCGGCAAACTCCAGCATAACATCAATATTCGGCTTGTTAAACAAGTGCAGAACAGCGGCAGGATCGCGCTTGTTATCACAGTGGTTGAAGCAACCATTGACAAACGTTCGTCTTATTACCGACAGACAAGAACTTGTTGAGATGTTGATGAACGACACAAACTTGCGGGTGTACTTGTCAAAGGATTGGCTACCAAGAGTGCCCGATGTAAAAAGATTAATGAAGAAGATTGGCAATGGGTTGAAGAAGACCATCGCCAACGAAAACAAAAAGTTGGAGGATGTCGTGAGATTGTACCAATTGGTCTTGACCATTCCCGACTTGATGGAAATGTTGACTACTGTGTGTGAAGAGAATCAACAAGTGCTGCTGTACATCAATTCATACTGGCTTGAGCCTATAAAGAGAAAGTATGCGACCCTCCTCACATTCAAGGAACTCGTTGACACAACCATAGATTTATCGCCATTGGAAACACTGAGCGACTTGAATGCGGATTTCAACGTGAAACCAGAGTTCGAGGAGAGTCTTGTCGAAATCAATAACCAATTACAAGAAACTAAAAACAGTATTCAACAATTGCACGAAGAAGTGGGCGATGACTTGAACATTGACATTGAAAAGAAATTGAAATTGGAGCAGCATGTGCAACACGGGTGGTGTTTCAGGGTCACCAGAAACGATTCGGTCGTTTTGAGAAACACAGGGAAAAAGTACATTCAATTACAAACCGTCAAGGCTGGTGTGTTCTTCACGTGCAAGCAGTTACAGCTGTTGGCAGAGCTGTACAACAAGTTGAACCAAGAGTTCAATGCCAAACAGCGCGAAGTTATTAGGGAAATCTTGGAGATCACAACGACCTACCAGCCAGTATTTTTGGGCTTGAACTTGGACCTTGCACACATTGACGTGATCACCAGCTTTGCAAATGTGGCAGTGATGGCACCCACAACCTTTGCGAGACCGATCTTGCACCAAATGGCTTCATCGATGGGGACACCGGAATTCGAGGCGCGCAAGATCAAACTCGGCCAGTCGAGACACCCATTGTTGGAGATCCAAGATGACGTCAGTTTTATTCCAAATGACGTGAACTTGTCAAACAACGACAGATCATTCGCCATCATCACAGGGCCAAACATGGGCGGTAAATCAACCTTTATTAGGCAAGTGGGTGTGATTGCGTTGATGAGTCAAATCGGGTGTTTTGTACCTGCAGATGAAGATGAGCACAAACCGGAAGTACCTGTGTTTGACGCGATCTTATCGAGGGTGGGAGCGGGAGACTCGCAGCTCAAGGGCTTGTCCACATTTATGATTGAAATGCTCGAAACCTCGTCCATCCTCGCCACCGCAACACACAACTCGTTGGTGATTATCGATGAGCTTGGTCGTGGTACCTCCACCTATGACGGCTTTGGTTTGGCATGGTCGATTCTGGAACACCTCATCGCAGAAACAAAGTGCTTCACTCTATTTGCAACCCACTTCCACGAATTGACAAAATTAGCGTCACAATATGCAACGGTCGACAACTTGCACGTGGTGGCCCATGTGGAGTCCAATAATGAGGATGACATCACATTGATGTATAAGGTCGAACCCGGTGTTTCAGACAAGTCGTTTGGTATCCATGTGGCGGAGTTGGTAAAGTTCCCTCAAAAGATTGTCAACATGGCCAAGAGGAAGGCCGCGGAGTTACAGGGCAATGAAGCTGAGTACAAGAGAGTGAAACTCTCGGAGTCGGATATTTCACATGGCACGGAACTTCTTCGCGACGTGCTCAAACAATGGAGAGCAGAATGCTACGATGCAACCACACAAAAATGCAAGACGTCAAGCTCAGAAGCAATGGCCAGGCTCGAGGAACTCACCAAGACCAAAAATCTACACCAGGATAAATTTGTGAAGGAATTATTAGAAACTTTATAGTTTGAAGGATAGTGATTACCATTTTGTAGGTGGCTTAACAACGGTGGCGAAGCGGCTTAACATTTTCCAAACTGCGAAATTCACTAAATAAAATCTATCAATATCAGATGTTCTTCTTCTCCTTTTCTAAAAACTCCTTGTCCTTCTTGTTCAAGATCTGCACATCTCTGAAATGCTCCAACCCTGGCTTGTCAATGCACACAATGTACGGGAATCCAAAGGTGGTTCTGAGCTCGTAAAACTTTTCGGACCCTTGGAGGAAGAAATTGAGGTACACCACAGAAAGAAGGTAGAAGTAGACACCGGTACCGGTGAAAATGTGCCACCATCCATGGCCTTCGAGAATGAAGCCATATGGCATGCCCCAAGAACGCCTGGTGCTTCTCGCATAGTCGCAAAAATGAATGTCCATGTTCCACAAAACGTACCCAACAAGGAAAAGCACAACCCCCTTTATCATGTTGCGGTACAAAATCCACCGATCTGAGTCGCTCTTGATGGCCTGACGCAGCAATTGCAACGATTTCATAATGATGATGGCATTGAGCACTCCGTAGGCCGCCTGGTGGATTGTAGGGTCCTTCAAGTGCAAGTATATAACAGTAAGGAGGTTGGCGGATAAAAACACCAGTGTTCCAATGACCCACGATATCTTCTTGGGCTGGTAGGCGCTGAATACGGACCAGCACGGGATACAGGTGGCGTATATCATGGGCAATTCATCCAACAATTGGTAGCGGTAGCGCAAGGTCATATGGAAGAGCCACAGACCAACACCCACGAGCACAAACCCAAAGCCAGTGAAGACGAAACGGGTGTCAAGTCTTTCCTTGATACTCGTGTGGATGAAGAATGCTGCTATGAAAATGAAAACGGAGTTGGTGAGTGTATTGAGCGCCTCCGCAATGTAGTTTGATACAACGTAATTCTCCTCACACCAGTCAATAGTGGATGTGGGCTCACCCCAGTACCCCTTGACTTGTTCTGGAGGGTAGGGGATTGCAAACGGAAGCATATTCTAATTTTGAACAAGTGATCAAATGTATAAAGAAGTAACTACTTTATAAATTTACTAGAAATGAATGATTCCCAGCGTTTTGAATCCGGTGCCTCCACATGTGCATTTGAGCAACCTTATTTTTTCGGCGGGCCGTTCGGGCTTATTTGCAGCTACCAGACCTAAAATTCCCAAAGGCACAAGGTGGTGCTTGTTTCAGCAGGTGAACTCGCACCCGCCAACGTTCCTCGCTACCCCTTCATTACATGTTTTGTTGCCGCGTACACCGAAACGTTATGATCTCTGACACTTTTCTTAAACTATACAATATTCACTCTGTACTATCGCCTCTCCCACTCCAACCAACACTCGTCCCTGAGGGGCCGGGTTGTGTAGGCATCCACCATTTGCATTTTTTCCAAGTCATTTTCGCCATCAAAATCATGGACCTCCTTACATAAGCCAATGAGCGTGGGCTGCTCCAGCACTTTGCACCACTTGGAACTCACCTTGGAATTGTACTTCCAGTAAATGTTTGCCACAGCAAGTTTCATCTCAATAAGGGCCAAATTCATCCCAAGACACATTCTGATACCCTTGCCAAACGCCATCATATGGCGGTGTTGTGCCTTCAATCTGGTCTGGAACGTTTCCTCCAGCTCCTCTTCATATTTAAGCCATCTCTCAGGTATATACGCATCTGGTTCTGGGAACACACCATCTTTTCTATGAAGTGAAAATGGCTGGCAAGACACCGTGGTTCCCTTGGGAAGCACCACCTTGGCGGCCTTGTGGCCTTGCACATCTTCTCCAATCGATACTGCATACGGCTTGTTGGTCACCCTCGGTTCAGCCCCCGGTATAGAGGCATGGGCACGCAACGTCTCCAAAAGCACAGCATTCAAATACGGCAACGAGTCCACCGCAGTCAAGTCCGTAATGAGACCCCGAGGTTTCCCAAACTTGTCTTCCAATTCCTTGTGTAACCGTTCTTGCATTTGCGCGTTGCACCGTCTCAGCATTTCGTACGTCAAGTACGTCAATTGTATAGCAGTGGTCTCGTGTCCAGCAAAGATATTGTCAGAAAGTAATGAGTATGCAGACTTGCCCGTAATTCCGTAACTGTTGAGCACAGCCAAAGTACAGTCCTGAGTCAAACTCAACTCTGCATCGGCATACATCTTGAGCTGCCACTCTTCAAGCTCATCGGCCGCTTCCAAAATGTCACGGGGGGCGGCAAGGTTCCAGAACCTTGGCGCACGCGTGGTCCAGAATCCCATGCTAGAAACCATCCTGTGTTTTTCAATAATGGACCGGTCAGCCTCGTGCACCAAATACTTGGACCCATTCTTCTGCCCCAACTCAAACAGTGTCACAACATCCATTGCAAGGGCCAGGAATAACGAGTACACCTCGACTCCCTGAGATTTATCGCCCTCCTTTCCACTGTGGAAATGGTCTACACTCTTGTCAATACAAGAAATCATGTCATTCACCTTGTCCTCCAACAATTCTTGACAATTGTTGAAAATGGCAGTTTTACTGTAGAGACTCATTATAGTCTTTTTCAAATTCAAGTGGCCCTTGTTATCCAAGGTTGCGAAAATATTGGGCTTGCCATGGTTGCCAAAGTTGGCATAAAAGTCTGATTTCGGCATGTTCTTGGTGTATATCTCCTGCGCATACTTGGTGTCGTTAAAACTCACCAGAGAAGGCGACAATATCACTACTGGACCGTATTTTTGGTGGAGCTCGTGCACCTTCTTGACCCACCGGTGACTTTGTTCTCCATACAACAAAGGGATCAGTGAGATGCGGTGGAGATAAGGTCCGGGGACCTTCTTGAGTGGTGATAAATAGAAGGGGTAGAGCACAAGGTAGTAGGCCGCAAAGAAAACAAATGAGCCAATCAATAGCTCATTTGAATACAGTTCCCATATTGAAAGTAACATTCGATATTTTTCCAAAACTGGCGTTGCCCAGCTTATAAATCCACAACTCCTTACGCGTTTGACTCATTTTTTCTGCAGGATCAGAATCGGCAATTGATAAGGATTAGCCGCCGATTACCTATATGGGACTGAAAAAATGTCTTGTCCAACGGAGAATTTTTGACCGCCCCGTCATAATTCCCCAAGGTAGCAATAGCGGGCATGTTTAGCGGACATATTTAGCGGACATGTTTAGCGGACATTTTAGCGGGCAGGATAAAACAGACATATGATAAACGGGACATAGCTTTTCTGTACTGTTGCAGTACAACAGTGAAATTACGCTACAGTATTTATAGTACCATTATCTTCCATTCCCTATCTATATATTAAACCTTTTGTTCGCCCGCCAAGTGGGTGAACCTGTCAGCCTGGTGAATACCACATTCAGTCTTGGCCTTGCCCTTCCAGCGGCCGGATCTTTCATCTTCACCGTCAGCAACTGGGGAAGTCGAGTGCCAATCGCCAACAGACTTGTATCCCAAGTCAAGCAATTCATTGTAAGGAACCTTGTTGTCGTCAACATACTGCTTGACATCAGCAAAGCTCAACTTACAAAGCGGGTTGATTTTGTACACTCCGGTCTCTTTTTCAAGCTCAACAATTGGGAGCTGGTTACGAGATCCGCCCTGCGAACGTCTTCTCCCGGTCAACACGGCTTTCACCTTCAACTCGCGGAAGGCCCTCTGGATCGGCTCAACTTTAACCAAGTAGTCGTACTTCAACTCATCGGTCTCCCACAACTGGTCGCCGTGACTCTTGACAAACTCCTCCTCCAGTTCCACATTCGGAGGCCTGTAGGTGATGACCTTGATGGGACTGTATCTCTTCTTGACGTTCTCAACCAAGTCCAAGGTCTGCGGGAAGTGGTACAAAGTGTCCACAAAGATCAAGTCAACAGTGGTGCCCAACTTGGAGATCATATCGATCGTGACCAAACCCGTGAGCCCAAAGGCCGTCGACTGAAAAAGGCCCAGACCAAAGGTTTCAATAGCCCACTGAATAATTTCTTGTGGGGACGCCTCCTCTAATCTAGTGTTGATCTCTTCCAAATTTAATGCCGACATGTTTGCTTATTTTCTTGCTGTTCTGGTTGGCCAGATGGCGGAGATTGTGCGTTTTATATCTTGCTGTTTGATTATTCATCTTTGTTAACCGTCCTCTATCCAATTCCGTAAGTCACGTGTCAAGTCGCAAAATAGACTTTTATGAAACTGTGGACATGGTCACGTGTGGATTCACGTTTAAAGTTTCTTGACAACGGCACCGCCCCATCGGCTATTCCTTCATTCGGAAAATTAGCTCGAATTTCATGGCCGCAAAAGGAATCTAATTGCCGCAAAATGCATAATCTACTAATTTTTCTTCAAAGCACCCTGCCTTTGTTTAGTGAATTTAGTCTATTCCACGGGCTCAAGTGAATCATGCAAGGGACAATGGGATCCAGTCACACTCGTCGTTAACCTATTCATACACTTGTCAAAATGCTGTCCAGCCCCATGAGTAAATTAATGATCGGTTTCTTGGCCGAGCAATTTCGTAGCTGCAAATGGGTTTTTTATTCACTCTTCTGAAATGATCTTCTCCCTGAGCGTCCTTCCCCTCCAGCTTAAAAGCCCGGCCCTTGCACTTTTTTAATTATCATCAGCAACCATGGACATGTCAACATCTAAACCAAAACACTCGTGTAAAATTTCCATGTTGTGGAATTGGTACACCGTGGACTCGTGTTTCATCGCAAGGTCATGGCATGTTCGCTCCAAAGGGGCGTTCGCTGGATCATGCATCGGCGTATTCCTCCTTGTTGTTGCTTCTCAATGGCTCCACCGTTTCTGCAGGGAATTAGACGCAGCCCTTGCGGCTAAACACGCCTCCCAAAATAAGCTTCAGAGGTACGATTCTTCAACGGGCTCCGAAGATGTCTCCGCAAAGCTCCCATTCAAACAACCCGTGAGAAACCCATACGTCTATGCAATCAGCCACTCGTGGGTTTTCACCTCGGACTCTGCAAACGTGCCAACGTTTGCTGAGCACCTTCTCAGATCGCTTTTGTACACCGTCGAGTGGGGGTTATCCTATTTGATCATGTTGCTTTTCATGTACTACAACGGTTATATTATCATCTCGTGCATACTTGGGGCGTTCGTTGGCAAGCTTATCTTCTCTGCAACAGAATCTCTTCTGTGCGATGACACAGAAGACAGAAAGTGCTGCAAATAAAGTTGGCAAAATACTTGAAACTGAGAACTTGTGAAAGCTATCTTACTGAAATCTGAAAACTTGAAAACTTACTGAAAACTTACTGAAAACTTAATGAAAACTTTCTGTATCTTCAATAAATGACCTTAATTCTAGATACTTGTATTGGCTCTTCTGCTTCGTCATACTGAAACCATTGTGTCTACGAACAATGGAAGCCACTTTTCTGTTACTGACGACTTGCTCCAAAATTTAGCACGCATTACAAATTAAAGTTTGAAAAGCAATACCACCTTCCATTCCATCGCTAATCGTCAAGTACACTTCAAGGCAATCATTTACGGCGTTCCCTCCACATCCAAACAATATACTGCAAACTTGTAATGAATACTTAAAATTACACTGAAAACGAAAACTTATTTCGATTAGTGACTGCAAGTAGTGTGTTACACAAACCGACTCCAACCAACTCTCCCATGGCGACCACCTCCTTGTAGTAAACCACCTTCGTAGTTGGGGCCTTTTAAGCGGTGAGCAAGTTGGAATAGCAAGAATGTGAAATTAGTGAAAGGAGACTCCATCACCAATACCCTCCCCGCTAGCACAAGGCTAGATAAAGTTAGGGATGAAATTATTATGTCAGCAATTCGAGATTCGGAAGCTCGATACGGTGGCCTCCAAAATGCTTGATCATCTCCTATATCGCTATGGAGAATGTCAAGTTCATAAATCTTCCTGTAGCCACTTAAAGGGGAGGTAGTTGAGGGAACTAAATGGCATTTGAAGAAAATCGAAGATACACACCATTAGATCGAAAGCTTCCGTACAGAAATGTACATGATTCTGAAGTGATCATTCTGAGGTATGGCCATCTTTTTGAATGGCTGCGAAAAGAATCAACATGCCCACTTTTTTTCCGGATTTGGATTATCTGGAGAATCAGTAAGGCCGAAGTTGAAAGGAGAAGCACTTACATTCTACAATATCAAATGAAAGCAGAACCACTTAACTTCTACAATATCGAATGAAAAGCTCAACTTCTTATCTAAGGAATAACCAAATTCTAAAAAATTGCAATTTTTCGGTGAAATCTTGCAAAATTTGCAGCCATTTTGAGCGTTGATATTCACAAACCGACTTTGTAAACTGACCATGAATGTACGTACTAAATATCATTTAGATACGATGGTCTCGGTGATTCATCAGATAGCCTTAAGAAATGATGTAGTATTTACTTGATTGATGCTACCTCTTGCCAGCTTCACCTACACTTGAATAATGGTTCTCCTCTTTTCCATGTCGAGGCTCCTCTTTATGTCCATGTCGAGTCCTCTTTATGTCCATGCTGAGTCCTCTTTATATCCATGTAGGTATCAAAACGACAGCCTATCCTCACAGCCCACTCACTTTCATTTTCAATTCTATTGTGTGAGAACTGATCTACTCTTGTTCACGTCATACTAATCCACAGCCACACTTCTCAATATTAAATAGAGCGTTTGCCCTGGAATATTAGGCCATGAGCAACATCTATGAATTGAAGAAGGAACAAGCCCAAGTGCAACTTGTCAAAGTTCACAACGATAAGGCAAGGTATATACGGGGTGTTGAGTTCCCAGTCACTTATGAGATTCGAGTAACTGGATCCGACCGAGTGTCGTTGATCACAGAATTATTCGAGCAGTTGGGACACCAGGACGAGTTCAGAAAGATCCTCGACATCCACGGCCAAATTGTCATAAAAAACTTGGGGTCCACCGACCCTACTTTGTACTCGAAATTGGTTGCAAATGCCTTTGGAAAGAACCATGCTCCTTTCGAACAAACTGGGGTACTCGGTGCATCGAGGGCAGATATCTCCGATAATGTGACAACCGTCAATCCCCTGTCTGCTCCAAACAAAATCCACGCGCACCAGGAATTCTCGAGATTCAAAGATTACCCCACCATCCTCACCTTCTTCTCCCAAGTTTCAGTTGTCCCACTGGAAAACGACCGTGATTTAGGGCAATCAATCACGGTTCATGCCACTGAGCTTTTCGATAAGGTGAACCAAAAGTATCCAGAGTTTATTCACCAACTCAACACTAGGGGCTTGTATTTGACCCAGAATTGGAAGTTTCCCGAGAGCCCCACTGATTTGGACTTTTCGTGGTTTGCAAAATACGCGTTTGGCAAACACTTTGAAAGCCAGGACCTGCTCGAGACTAAAAAGGAAAAGGCGCTAAAGTTGGCAGTGGAAAAGGTTAGCTCTGATTCAGAATTCTTGCCTGATAATTCACTTCAAGTACATCAACATACAAAGCCAATTAGAATCCATCCAAAATCGGAATGGCCAATAATCTTCAGTAGCTTACCTACATACTATGCTCCCCATTATTATGACAAGCTGGTACCTCTCACCATCACCTACGATGACAAGACCGAAATCCCCCAAAAGTATCTCGATTTCTTATTTGAAACCGCTTTGGATATAGAGTACTCCCATAGATTCGAGGATGGTGACTTGTTGTTCATTGATAACTATCTGGTGTACCATGGAAGAAATCCTTACTCCGGTAAAAGAGAAGTATTGGCTAGTTTTTGGGATGAACGCGAAAGTAAAGAGTTCCCAAGGCCATACGTAAGTAGTTAAGCTTCTATCTTTTTTTGTGTAAGATGCCTCAAGATTTTCAGTACATTTTTTTCACCTGGGTCTCCTACCGATCTACTACCCACCTCTTTCCACAAGAGGTATATTGCATCCATCGAAGGGACTCCACAGTCCAAGATCGCGGTCCGCCCCCACCATGAATTCCATCACACCGTTGATAATTCAGTTGCTAGACCACAATAACTATCATTCGGTCATCGACCCATCGCACACTCTAAACAAGACTTTGGACCAATTCAAGATCCCTCAAGATGAGTCCATGGAGATCAAACGCAAAATAAACTCGAGGCTGGATCAGGAGATTAGAGGGGGCGTGGAAAAGCTACGTTATACCATAATTTTGGATTATGGTATCCAGCGCTTGGTCTCTGGATCGTCCTTCACCAAAGTATGGCCCATCATTGAAGATTTGATCTCTATTGCATATAAAAAGGAGCGGCGTGACGACTTATTATCGTCCATGATGGTGGACTTGAAACTTCCAACCAAGATCACAAGACCCCAGACTGTACTGCTACCACTGGAACTCAAGAGGATCCAACAGATTTTTTTTACATACCCATTAGACAACATATACTACTTGAATGAGATCTCGACCCGCAAGGATAGCACAGTCATAACATTTTCCTTGTGTGGCAACATGTCCATGTCCAATTTCTTGGACCCTGCAATTGTCTCGAACCTCCACACGCTGAAATTCAACTATTACCCCAGTGGGCTCCTCAACTCATACCACCTTGGTGCATATTTCGAAAGAATAGACAGTTTGCTCCGAAGTCAGTCCAAACTGATAGCCATCATCTGCAGAAACAATGTCTTGTGTTACCCCAAGAAGTACACCAACATTTTTTTCCATTACATCGACCCCAAATGTGACTTTTACTTCAAAACTTTTAGAGACTTCACAGTAAATGAACCGCTCAAGTTCCCCACAGACAGTGGAGTTACACATTGGATCAGATGCAATCTAGCCAACACATTCTACAAATTTTCCAACTTTGAATCCCCCGACATAATCATTAATGCATTAATTAAAACTTACAACCAGTGCACCACCGGCTTGCTTTCAGAACCATTCTACCAGAACCTTTATCGCCACGACATGAAAGCCTCCTTCTTTTTGGGGGAATTCGATGCGATTGAAATAACTCCAACCACAAACATTGTGCAGATGAACTCAGTGTACGTTATTCGTTACGCTTCGTTTCCCTACATCCCAAAAAGATACAACTTCTTCCCGTCAAACTATCGTTACTCAGTCAACGATTTATACCGCATGATTGTTGACTTGGATGCATACAAACAGGCTACGGCCACACAATCAAAATTGAGCATTATGGATGTGGTCTCGTATATAGACAAATCTATTTACCCATCCATTGAGTCAAGACCTAGGTTGGTCACAAAGATCCAGGACTTTCTCGATGAATTGGCCGCAGAGTCAAGCAACATGGAAGAGCTCAAAGAGTATTACCACAAGGCCCAGAACTCCCTCATTGTGTCGAGCAACCATTTGCGCACAATTCAGCACGCAGCCAAAATCGAGTTTGATTTGAAGCAGATGACAGGAAATTTATATGGACTTTGCGACGACAATCTCTTGGATGAGAACGTCATTCTAGAGGAGCCACCCATAGTCAATGGGGATGTCCTGGAGTCGGTAGTTCATGAAAATGAAAAATCCCTGATATCAAAAGGTGTCCAGACAGAAACACGGTCCCAAACAACCGGTGTTTCCAAAAGTGTCCAAACCAGTGAGAAGGCACACGTTCCTAAAGCTACACAAACAAACGGTAGCATCTCAACTACACAGAAACCTTTGGAATGCCAGAAATGTGCAATATGCCAAGAGAAACTGGTACAAGTGGGGACCCCAGTGGGGACCCCAGTTCATTCCTCTGAGCAAGAAATCAGGGACAATACCAATGTGAACTCTCTGGTCAACGACTCGAATCAAATGCAACTAGCTAACGAATTGCTGAATGGGCCCGTTGAACGGGTCAATGGTACTTCCGAATCTCAACCACGGATGATCAAGAAAAGAAAAATCATGGAAAGTCTTAGTGCTGCAAAATTAGGTTTTGTTAGTCAGGAGAAATCGGTATTTTCTGATGATTCTGAGGATTCGTACGACTCTGACAACTCCTTCAATCCGCTCAGAAATAGCAACATTAAAAAGGTTGCCGGCATTCAAACACAACCGTCGCAAGGCAAAGAGGATAAACCTAAAAGTCCTTCGGTGCCGCCTCAAGATATTTCGCAATCTCAGAACGAGGTTTCTAGAAACGAAAAACGCACATATTCGCGACGTGATGTTGATTTCAGCAAGGTGATATTTGTGCCCAGGGCAGTTCAAAAGAGCAAATATGCACGTAAGTTCGATTCGGATTTGAAATTCGGCTCCCTAGGGTTGAGCGACGTGGAAAAGCTGACCCTGCGGTCTATATCACCTGTGGTTGGACTTTCATTCAATCGCTCACAGAGCTCTGAGGCACCTGAAAGCCCCAACAATGGCACGGAATAGAGAGGATACTCATAGAATTAGATTTATAGGCTGCAAAATACAGTAGGAACGGAAAAATCGGAATTTTGAGCACAAGGCGATGCCTAGCAAATGTGTGATTTGGATCTATATTGTCATGTGACCAAAGATAAGAAAAGGCTAATTGGAAAAATTTTCACTTTTCTTTTTCTTATTTCTTTTTCTCAGTGTATAAATCACAGGCGTTGGGACCATCGGATTAAAAACCACACCTTAAAACCACACCTACAAAACCACACCTTTTTCACAACCACATTATCAAGATGAAGATCTTTGAGAGCAAGCACACGTTCAACTACCCGTGGAACCAGGTCACTGCTGCTAATTGGCAAAAGTACCCCAACGAATTTTCAACACACGTCGTCTCGGTGGATATCTTGGACCGCCAAATTGACGTTGAGCGTCGCACTTTGAGAACAGAGAGATTGATTGGATGCAAACAGGCCATTCCCAACTGGCTCTCGTGGATGGTGGGCGCTCAGCAGTACAGTTATGTCCGTGAAATCAGTGAAGTGGATTTGAATAATAACACATTGGTTATGAAGTCATCGAATTTAACAATGAACCACTTGTTATTGGTTAACGAGACAGTCGTCTACCGTCCAGACTCCGCCATGCCCAATGCGAGAACTTCCTTCACTCAAAGTGCTGAAATCACCGCATTCGCTCTGATGAGCCGTATATGCGACAAGTTGGAGGACTGGTCCGTGGAGCGCTTTGGCCAAAACGCATCCACCGGAAAGGTCGCCTTTGAGAGCGTTTTGAAGACCTTGACCCTCAAATGGGACGAAAGTGGTATCTTTGTGTCCGACATTGGGAAGACCCTTGAACTGATTGGAGGAAAATTAGGCGGCATTGGTGAAAAGACAATCACTTGGACTAAACAAGTATAGACCCGGTTCTGTGATTCAGCTCACCAATTGCGAGACAATTTACAGAGTTGTATGCATCCGTTTCTCGGAAAATGGTCAAGTCACTTCCGAAGATATTTATTAAAGCTGTGCTGTTTAGCCACGCGAGTTTTGTACCCCAGCATGGTTCATTTTATGACGATAAGTTAACGATTACAAACGCACCATATAGATTACTTGCATTATGTTATAGTTCTGTTGTATATATTTCATACATTAACGGTTAATTGATGTAGACCACTTGAAAC
Organism: Kodamaea kakaduensis; assembly: GCA_030558435.1. Lineage (NCBI taxonomy): Eukaryota > Fungi > Ascomycota > Pichiomycetes > Serinales > Debaryomycetaceae > Kodamaea > Kodamaea kakaduensis. The sequence continues at coordinate 19,347 of JAJMSN010000049.1, forward strand.
CTACACGAACGGGCGAGGCGAATGTGAGTATTAGTGGCCAATAATTGAATGACGGGACTGTATACAAGGAATCATTCACCCCAGCTTCCCCAATTAGACCCCGCTACCCCGACTACTTCCGTGAGCAGAACTGATTCGAGTGTTATATGCAGGTTGGCACAAGGACTAGCGATAGACAACTTCTCGTTAACTAATTAATGCCATAATCACACGAGAAGTCTCCTTATCTGAATTTCGGATATTAGCCCAAAAGCAAATAAAACGGTAGGTTGTTTTGTCAACACTAAGAGCGATTTAAACAAAGAGGCCCAAAGAATACTATTGGAAGATTCACGTAGTGATTGATACAATAACAATTCCAGTATCTTTACATGAGTAATCCATGGGTGGAAGAAATACATGGCGGCTGCATAGTTGATCTAATCTTCACCATTTCTCTTTATGAAAATGTATCTAGACCAGTTGGGTGCCTTTAATGCATGAAAAAGATAGCTTTGTAATTGAGCTGGCATAGTGCTCCCTTTCCCAAAATCATCTCCACAGACGAAAAGCATGGCAATTTACAACCTTCTACCATAAACTAGCTTTCAGTTTTCAGGCCTCAGTTTTCAAGCCTCAGTTTTCAGGTCTCAGTATAATCATCACCTCTTGCTCTTCCAAAACTCTTGTATTGTATTCTCATATCTTGTGTTAATGAACTACAATCATATTCTGTTGATAGGTTCCATCATTCCACCTTTGCCGAGTGTGTACGTTCAAGGGCACCTGACACAAAAACCGGGCATCTCATCGCTGAAAAAGCTCACCTTAAAATTAAATTGTGCCTACGCGTAATCCATTCCACCTCATGAATAATGGAAGCACCACCTGCCGCAACCCACTGGTCCTGGAAGTGTCGGAATCGACTCCCTCCATCCCAATCACTGAAAAAATAAAGAAAGAGGATGAGCTTTATGACCTTTTCTACGAGAATGATAGCATGAGCGGTGACAACCTGGTAGCTCAACCACAGGACAGCGTCCCCCCCAAAGATAATGAAAACGACAGCATTAACAGTAACGACATAGATGAAGAAATCAGAAACGCATTGGTCTCCTATAACGAATTCACAGGCCACTCTCATTCAGACTTGAAGGTTCCTTCATCATCATCCTCATCCGCCGATGGCTTATCACCATTTGACTCCCCCTGTACATTCACGAGTGTTTCCTCTGAAGAGTTTGCGGCCTACCAAGAAAAGCCCGGTCCCGCTGTTAATGCATCCACAGTTCAATCCATAAAACAGTCCATGGTCAACACATCGAAATTGAATGCTCTCTTTGCAACCTTGAAAGTGACCTACTTGAAGCTATGTAAAGAGTTCAACTACTTGTTGAACTTGTTCAAAGAGAATGAAAAAGTCAAGATTGAGTTGATCAAGGAAAATAACGAACTCCGCAAGCTCTTGGCCGATACAATCAAGGAAAAGGACTTGGACAGACGCACCTTCAAGAGAGATGCCGAACAAATGCGCCACGAATTCGAGACTAGATTGGAACTGGAAAGATTACACCATAAGAAACAGTTGCAAATCAGAGAGAGTGAGTACGCGAAAGCTTTGTTCAAATTACAAGATACTCGTTCCACTCTCCCCATTCAACCCAATAGACCATTGAGATCAAAAAAATGAGATCAAACCATTTAGTTCTTACTGAGCTATCCCTCATATATAGACAATTGCATACACGAAATGAAGCTGTGTAGATCAGGTCAAAAAGACAAATCAAGAAGACAAATCAAAGAGTCAACCAAAGGTGAGACCAAAAGTGAGACCAATGTGAGACCAAAAATGCAGACCAAAAAAGCCAGACCAAAAAGTGAATTTTTCCGATGCCCAATTTCTATAAAAAGATCGTTTCAACGACTGAAACAAGTATGCCACCAGACATGAACTGAACGTGGTATGGTTCTGCAAAAAAGATGCGCAAACCCGGAATCGAACCGGGGGCCCAACGATGGCAACGTTGGATTTTACCACTAAACCATTTGCGCTTCTTGTTACAAGTGCTCAAAAAACGTAGACAGACCTTGAAGTCAACAAAATCGCTTTAGCCGAAATTCTTCTTTTGGCCGTCAATCCGCTGTAAAAAGTACCTCATCGATCTGTGGGACCCTCAAAAGGGGTTTCCTCAATTCTAGAGAGAAGAGAGAAGAGAGCAGAGAGAAAGAGAAAGAGATTCAAAAAATTTGTTTCATATTTATAGATTGTGGGCTTCTTTTTTTGACCATCCATCTACAATTCCATCTACATTAAAATAACTTCATCAATGGGTAGAGATGGGCGTTGAAGGCGATACCAAGTCATTGAGTAATCAAGAAAGAATAGTTTTGGATGAGCTTAGAATGATTCTAGCCACTGTCGAGGCTATCGATCTGACCATCATTGACACAATCAACATGCTTAACGGGGAGATAAACTCTGGTTCCAACCTCAATGAAGACATATCTCAGACAGCTGGGCCGGATGGGCCAGGCGGGCATGAGAAACATGCGGACGTAATGCGGAGAAGCATAGAGAATCTCAATCACGTAATGAATATTCTTCGTGAATCATACACATGAAAAAAACACACTTGATAGAAAACCTTCTCCTAGAGAACCACGTCACCTTTTCACCACCTACTATAAACTAGCGCTACTATAAACTAGCGCTACTATAAACCAGCACAGAACATACACACTATGGACAACAAAAGTGCTCTGTTGGTAGAAAAGTACCAAGAGTCCCAAATCCGTCGTCTGAATGACGAGGAAGATGATGGGGCAGAGTATAGCAGTGAAAACGAAATTCTCGATTTATTAGATGACGACGACGACGATGTATTAGGGAGATATCGTGAACTTCGAATGAAGCAATTGCAAGAGGAAGTTAGAAAAGTAAACAGGGCAGTGGACAATAATCACGATCATGTTGGAGACGTCATTTCATGCAGTGACGAGAAGGAAGTGATGAAGGTAGTGACAGGAAATGACACTGTGTTGGTGCACTTTTATCAACCGGACTTTATAAAGTGCAAGATTATGAATGAAAGATTGGAGGTGATTGCCGAGAAACACTTGGCTCTTAAAGTGGTTAAAATAAAGGCTGAAGACGCCCCCTTCTTGGTGACTAAACTCAACATCAAGATCTTGCCTTTGGTGGTAATCTATAAAAACGGCAAGGAGCTCACACGCATAGTGGGGTTTGAAAGACTCGGTGCGAATCTGCAAGATTTCCCAATTGAAGCATTGGAAAACCTCCTTTTGACAATGAACGTAATAGGTAGAAGGACAATCAACTTCAAGTCCATAAAATCGAAAAAGCTGTCCATCTCGGATGAAGACGACGATTGGGATTAATTTTAATGAATATTATGACTCCATCTCTCACCCTCTCTCCAAAAAACTTATGACCTGCAAAGTAATGTATCGAGGATCCGCCTGTACACCAGCGTCTTGTTATCGCACGAATACTTGATTGTAGGATAAAATGTTAGTGTAGAAGAGGATGTGGACGCGCCATCGGTAGCAAACGTGGACCGCAATTCACCGTAATTATCATTCAATCCGTCCAAATGTCGCCTGTTGGACAATTGCTTTCTGTGTTTCAATACAAGATCTCCAATCCTAGACATCTTATATTAATTGACGTCTGTTTGTTGAGCCTCGTTGGTGTAATGTATGGTCATTTAATTTCATGTCTACTGATTTGCTAAGCGCTGCATCCGAAGCAAGTAAGGCTGCAAAACATCTGATTGCCTTATCGGGATGTAATTACCACCGCCATAAAAAGTTGGTATAAGAGGGCAGAGCCCTTTTTCATCACGTGTGAATTTAATTTCCCGTTCTCTTTTTTTTGTGGCCGGTGGCGGGAGAGTCGCTGCGCTGAGATTTTTTTTCCAAAAATTTGGTATAAGTTTTTCTTCTTCATCGTCTTGGTAAGAAAGAAGCATCAGTTGCCGACAAGCCAAAATGCAAATTTTTGTTAAGACTTTAACTGGTAAGACTATCACCTTGGAGGTGGAGTCTTCTGACACCATCGACAATGTCAAGTCCAAGATTCAGGACAAGGAAGGTATCCCACCTGACCAGCAGAGATTGATCTTCGCTGGTAAGCAGTTGGAGGACGGTAGAACTTTGTCCGACTACAACATCCAGAAGGAGTCCACCTTGCACTTGGTCTTGAGATTGAGAGGTGGTGGTAAGAAGAGAAAAAAGAAGGTCTACACCACCCCAAAGAAGATCAAGCACAAGCACAGAAAGCACAAGTTGGCTGTCTTGACTTACTACAAGGTTGACAACGACGGTAAGGTTGAGAGATTGAGAAGAGAGTGCCCTGCCCCAACCTGTGGTGCTGGTATCTTCATGGCTGACATGAAGAACAGACAGTACTGTGGTAAGTGTCACTTGACCTTCAAGGCTTAAATTCGTTAGTTATTGTATAATAAAAACCGGATTTTCTTGATAATTGTAGAGTAGAGATTATGAATGTATATGAGAGGAAAGTGGATGTTTGTAAAATGGATGATTTGTGTAAGGAGCATTTGCGCTACTTGAGCTCTGCCGAGCTGATCTGATCACGTGTTATATTTAAAATTGTCTGGAGTTTGGAAACTTAGTACATGTTGACCAACTACACAAAGTCACCGTAGTCATGAGTTTCTCGATTTATGATCTCGATGAGAGCATCCGCAAACTAATCGACTTGGACAACTTTCTCAATGGGCTATCGGTGAACGACTTCATAGAGGAATTAAGTAAAGACCACATATTGAAAGAAGCCGAAGTAAACAAACTAGGCTACTTGGATCCGAAACCATACATTAGAACTTTCGAGTCCACCCTAAGGGAATTGAAGAACTTGGCCGAGCAGTCCAAGAGGGAGCAGAGTCACAGCGAGAAACTAGTGGAAGATATCGAACTCAAGCACAGTCAAAACGTGTTGGAACTATCAACCAAAATCGACAGAACAACAAACAAGTTTGACGTATTAGATGAAAAGATCTCGGATGTCACTACAAAGATCAACCCGTTGGGCAATTCTTTGAATAAGATCACAAACTCCAGGGATCGATCTATGGAGACCATCTTTTTAATCCGCTCCTACCATGGATTTTACACGAAAGAGAAGTATGATTTGTTAGAGACCTTACGGAAGAGCACGGCGTTTGAAGACAAGGTCAAATGTGCCAAAACTGTCGCCAATCTACTCACATTGGCTAAAAAGATCGAAACCCCTGACATCCCCAAGACGTCAAAGTGCCTAGGTGTGATTGAAAAATACGGTGAAATGATGGAGAGAAATTTATTGAATCGCTTCGAAGTCGCCTCAGACGAGAATGAGTTTGGAATCATGAAAGAGGTTGCTGAAGTCTTGTTCGAATATAACGGCGGCAGTAACGTGGTTCAAACGTTTGTAAGTAAAAATGACCTTTTATTAGAGGCTGAAAAACCAGAGGCAGAAGAGGAAGACTCCATCTTGGATGATGAAGCAACATGGGTCAAGTTATCAGACCCCAACTTCGTCGGCATTATCAAGGACGTACCGACAGAAGCCTTGCTCGACAGATTGAAGGTTTCAATCAAGACCCAAGCCCGTATTGTGAAACAGGTGTTTAATGAACCGGTACCGGTTCTCGAGATCTTTATTCAAAGAATGTACGCCCAGATGATTCAAAACAAGGTGAGCACACTTTTGCAGTACTCGCTCTCGGTGAGTCCATTAGCACATGTGAGAGTGCTCCACTCTCTTTACACTCTTGTGGGAGACTTCACCAGAGATGTCAAGGACTTTATCTCAACCAATGAATTGGATGTGGAAAATGAATTAGCAAACATTCTAGATCAGTCATACAGTGACCTTTTCATCGACTACACATCGGACGACGTGTATTTCAGTAGGGAAAAGAAAAACTTGGAGGATATCATTTATGATATCGTCCACAAATTCAATATCTACAACGACAAGGCCGTTACAAACGGGGTCTTGGCCACCAAGGTCGATAACTTGGACAGTAATGATTACAACTCCAAACCTGATAGCGGCACACACGACCGCTTCAGCTTCAACTTTTCTGAAAAGAGACGTCTCAATCAGTTCAAGAGCTTCGTAAAGGCCAAGTTGACTGATAAGAGGTCGTCTTTAGAGAACGAAAAACCAGGAGAGGAGTACGCAGATTTGAACATGTTCAAGGTTGAGACTACATTGAAATCTTCGATAGAATCGATAGCGAGAATCTTGGAGTTATCGCCCAACAAATCCCCAGAGTTTGCTTTCGAGATCTTGGAAATAATCTTGCTCGATTTCGGAAAGTTGTACATCGGGGGAGGTTTGGAAGTTGCCTATGATAAGTTGAGGCAAGAGACATCGAAAATCAGCTCCACAACCCCTCTTGACTTGTCATTCATGAAAACCTTCACTACTTTATCGGAGATATTGTACTTGGTCTCATCCACAATCAAGAAAATCATCATCCCTTGCGCCATAAACACCCCCAATATCAAAACCAGAATGAGCAACTTGACTAACAGCTACATCATCAAGTGCGAGCGCAGCTTGAATATCATTCTAGATGAGACAATCAACTTGATTGATGGAAGAATCGCATACTACTTGACTAAACAGAAGAAGAAGGACTTTATGTGTGACACAATTGAAGAAGATACAGAATCTTGTGAGTTGATCTCAGACTTCTTGGTGGACATACATGAAAAGTTCATGACTGTCTTGAATAATCAAAATTTGCATCACGTATTAATCAAAGTTGGAATGAACTTTTTGGGCCAATTGTTGGAGCACTACAAAAAGTTCAGCGTCAACTCTACTGGAGGTATTGTCTTGACAAAAGATGTGCTTAGGTATCAGTTTATCATAAATGAGTGGGGCATAGAAGACCTTTCCGAAAACTTCCAGTTGCTTAAAGAGATCAGTAATTTGTTTACCGTTCAAACCGATTTGATCGGCTCATTGGTTTCTGAGGGACACTTATCCAAGTTGAAGGCATTCCAAATCAAGCAATATGTTTCCAAAAGAGCTGATTTCAACCCAAGCTACATTGAAAGACTATTCAATTTTAAAAGCTAGAGCCCAAGTCATTCCAAGTTTGTTTGATATATCCCCTATATGTTCTATTCGTAAGATGTTCTATGTGCGGATTCAATAATCTAGTTCAATAAATCTGGTTACAGCATACTCGTCCGAATCATCTTGTAATCAAAGCGTCGAAAAGTAGTACTTGAGCACAACAATTGGAACTAAAATTGCAATGGCCAGATGGATGGCAAAGTTTCTATAGTTTTGCACATTATCAGAAGCAGGAAGTTTCCACTGTGGAATTTCAACTTGTGCCCGGGCGAGGAGCTTCTTGAACTTCTTTGTGTAGATATATTTCAACGCCAAATATGACAAGGATGCTATTAAGATGAGTGAGTAGATTTTCAATGGCTTATAAGGAAGTGGTAGTAAACACATCTCCGTTTGGTAAGTATTCTGACCACTGATGCTATCCCCAGGGTTATTGAGCGAGAGCAATTGAGCTGCTGGCTGTCTGATACCCCCATTCATTGCGAAAGATTTGACAGCGATCTCCCTGGAGCTTTTAGTGCCGCCATTGTGTGGATAACTTTGGGTGATCTCACAGTAGTCGTGGTCATCACCCGCAAATATAATTTCAGGGTACAACTTGGTGAGAACATCCTGGGAAATGTGATATTCTGTAACCGTTTGGTATTGCTTTCCTTTTTGAACGGGGAATGGATCGCCTTTTTCCCTCAATGGACCGCATAGTTGTTGCTCTGTGAAACGGTAGAACGGGACATGCATGAGAAGAATCCTAGGAAATTTCGGATTGAGTTGCCCGTTAACCAGTTCAAGAAACTCTTTGGCTTCACGGTTAATTTGAGGGTCCTCGTGGGATAAAGATATGGTGTCCAACATGATAATTGAATGGTTACCCAATTCGATGTATTGGTTCAAGTCGCCAAAGTGAGCAGCAAATCTCTTCACTTTTTCATAATCGATCTCTTGATATCCAATATCATGGTTGCCTGGTATTGAATTGATATGTCTTCTGTTTACCCTAGGCTTGAAAATGCGGTTGAATCTTTTATATTCTTTAAACCATTCATCATCTTCCCATTCCCTACCTCCATCGAACAAATCACCCAAGAAAATTGTCGAGTCCGGATCAAGCATACCCTGTAAGAATTCATAGTTCCTGCGAGCGTAATTGTCGGTGAATCCTTTAATTAACCACGTAAACATCCCATGGATCCCCAGGTATGAATGCCGATCGACAATCTGAGGATCGGCAATTAACATTATTCTATGCGGTTCAGTCGATGCCTTTGAAGGATCTGACCAATCTTCCCATTTGTTCCATTCACATTTCGCAATGGTGTCTTGTACAACCACTCTCTCATAGTAGTGGGCCAATGCAACCCAAACGGAGGTTATGGTAATTATGAAAGTCCAATCGACTTTGGTTTTGGCAGGCTTTGTAAACACAGGGTCATAATTGCTATCTTGAGGTGCATATATCGGTGGGATGGGTTTATCCTTCCCTCTATAGTGGCTCATTTTAACTGGAACCTAAAAATACTAAGCGGTTTCTCCACTATATTTCAAAACGCGACATATTCTCAAAATGCGTTTGGGCGACATTGGCACACAACCTCTTCTGCCCGTGCAAACTCACTGAACCACCCCATCACAGGAACAATGGATCACAGAGATGACAAAAACTTCCAATGCTCACTCCACTAGCCCCAAAACTACATCAGGTAAAGGATCAAAAGTTGAGAAACGTCAACTTCGCCAGAAAGATACTTTACAAACTAAGCTGGTAATCTTTGATTTCGATGATGTCAACAGTCTCTTGAGCCAAAATGAAGCAATAGAGGTATGTGATGGTGTCGACTTTGACAATCTTTATTCTTCTTACGGGGAATTGGTTGTTCTAGATACAACCCTACCGATGAAGCCTGTCAACTTGTCTAAAGTCTCCTACAGGAAAAAGAGCGCGCCTGATGCAGAGGTGTTACCTGACAGTATCTATGGCAACTTTCATAGGAAGATGAAGAAGGAAGAGAAGATAATGACAAATGAAGATAAGGACCGAGTGCTCTCCGAAGTCGATAATTTGAATGCTAAAAATAAGCTCCTCGAACAATACGATTGGGTACGACATCTTCCTGCTATAACACGGGTAAATGATATGAACAACTTTGAAGAGTTGGAGCTCAAGAAGGAGTTAACCGTGGCTGAAATAGATCGCCTTAATCAAAAGCACGAAAGCTGGAAAAAACGTCTCGATGCAATGCATGCTGACATGAGAGACTTTGAAAGGGGGAATGGGCCTGATTCTGTGCAGCTTCTTCGTGAATACGACCTTCCGTTGCCCCAATTGAGGAAAATGAGAAGGAAAGAAATCTATAGAAAGTATGGACCGGTGATACGATTGAACTTGCAAAATGGTTTCACAATAGTCATGGATCCTGTACTTCCTCCCAAGATTATCAAATCGCTGAAGAAAGCAACAAGAAAAACCAAACGCTCTCAAGAAGCTATTGCTCGTAGAGTCACAAGCATTAAAGCACTTCCGACAAGCGGGGGCTCTGAAAAGGTGAAGAGAATTTTCTCACAGCTTTGCGATGTGCGCTCGAGTTCCGAATTCCAATTACCATCATCACTCATGAAAGCAGCAGGTCCTACTAAAACTGCGAGATCAGAGCATCGTGCTCTCCTCAATAAGTACTCATAATTAATCATAATTAATCATTAATTCTATTCATTATCTATGCAAAATTCCAGCTACCCTGTATCATGCAAACTCATCAGCTAGTGAGGTGAATAAGTTATAGACTTCGTCACCTTGTTCGAGAAAAGAAATATCGATGGAAATGCTTGTTTCAATTCCTTGTCGAAACCCCTGCCTCAAGTCCAGGCGAGCTTTGCCAGGACGGAACTCGTCAATGAGATCTCTAGAAACACCGTATTTCTGTACAATTTGATTCCGAAATGAAATCATGGTGCAAAATACCTGTGCTCGCCATTTTGTTGAGTCGTTTAACTTGGCTCCAGAATTGATGTGTTCTAATAAATCCATGCCTTGTGTGGCCACGGAGTTATCCAAAGCATGCACGATCATCAAGATTTCTTCCATGGTGCTATACTTGATCTTTGCCATATTTAAGATTGAATACAAAACAACATCTCTCTCATGCTCACTTTTGGCATCGAGTGAAAATACTTTGCTGATGGCAGTGATGAACTTCTTCCTTGAAGAGTGATTTTGTTGAACAATAGAGTACAACACTTGAAAGAATTTATCTTCCAACAAAAAATCACTAGTGATTTTCTTGCGGTACTTTACCGCTAACTTGATACCTTCCATGTAATTGTTGCCTGCCAAAGATTCATGCTTTTCGTAAATCTCCCTGTGAAGATCATTTGCAATTGATGTTATCATTCGGTTGTTGGATGATTCTAGCGCCAACACAGTCGGGATGCACAATTTGGGGTTAGCGTACCCCATCGTTATAACAACTTGCAAGAACTTGATCGCTACTTGCGAGAAGCCCCCGTTATCCATTAAACAAAATTTCAAAATCTTGCTGAGATACCTCTGGACGAGACCCGCACATATACCATCATTAATATAATTGGTGGAATTACCATGGAAAACGCCAACATCAAGTTTATTGTCGGATGACTTTGTCTTCTTGACACCATTTCTCTTCTGCGTCTCTGAATCCTCCAGTTTCAAGAAATCCACAAAGCCCTGAATCATCCCATGTATGACCATCAAGTTATCTTTGATCCCAAACTCTGTGTCAAAAACTTTCATAATAGGCTCCGATAAAAACATCTTGGGATGTGTGCTACAGATGTGAATCAAATTCGTGGTGGATACACACCTGATCTTGACATCTGTGGACTTATCGCAAAAGTGTAAAAGGAACTTCACAAGCATGCTAACAACAGATTCCTTCTCCTTGAGCCTCCCTGAAAACTTATTGAAAACGTCCCGGTGCTTTTCAAATTTACAATACTTGCCAAAGCATCCCAATAAGTTTAGTAATTTCTGGAGTTTAGGATCAAATGTCACGGCTGCTTTACGTTCTTTCTTCTCGTCAATGAATGGCTTGAGTAATCGGAGAGTTGATATTGTCGCGTTGGCAATCTTGATGGTATTATTTTTCAACTCACTCACTCTGTACACGCATGGCATGGCCTCATGGAGTTCTTGAACCGTGAATTTGGTAAGGTGTTGAAGCAAATACTCCTGAATTCTGTCAAGTAGTTCTGGTCGTAATGATTGGAGGCCTTTTAAAGAGCTATTCATAATCTGCAAGCTATACAAGCGCAACGAATCTTTATGCTTCCTGTCACTAATCAAATACGGCATGAGCGAAATCAATTGGTCTTGCGTCACTAAAGAGCCATCGCATTTGACAAAGACCGCCACAAGATCCAAAGAGCGGTCAACCTCTTCCCCTGTTAGTTCAATGATGTTGTCCAAAGTCTTGTCTAAAATCAATTTTATTGAATTGCGGACTGGGTTTGACAGAGAGGGAAGAACATACTTTGTAATGAACAGTTCCATCGCCTTTCTGTTTTTGTCGTTTCTGAAAAGTACCTCAGTCAAAACCTCCAACTTTGTCGCCATGGGATCATGGAAAGTGGTTGAATCAGCCCATGATTTCCCATCCGCCGTTAAATCAAACCAGATGAATAGCACAAAGTTGACAGCCATTTCTTGGACAGAAGAGTCTTCATCCTCAATCTTTCGAAGCACTTTGGAACTGATATCAGCCATGACCATTTTGGAAGTCGAATGCACATACATGTCCCGTGAAAGCTTCATGATACGCTTTTTCACTTGAACACTCACATCATTTAAGCAGCTGCAAATTTGACGGTAAAAACCCTCAATCATTTCAGGCCTTGAGCTAATGTATTTACTCAACAAATCGATGGTGGCATCCCTCACCAATGGAGAACTGTCGCTCAATCGATTAGATATGGCTTCCTGAAAGTATGAGGACAGAATAATCAGTGGTTGAACCTCTATCAAGGCAGACAATATTTTTATTGCCCTTGTTTTGCTCTTAATCTTGGAACTCTCTAGTGACGAGATAAGTATTCTTATGAAGGTGTCGTATAAATCAGGTAACTCTCTGGTCAATAAAATCTTTGAATAAGAATTCAAAATACCTTGGAAGGTCTCCGAATTGTCTGGAGATGCAAAAATACTAGCTTGCGAAAAATTGCGTAGCGCTAGCTTTAACGCGGGCGAGAGGTGTTCTCTTTGTTTCAACAAGTTGGGTGTATTCGATATTGTCTCATGAGACTCGGGGCGCGTATCATTGTTTAGAAAAAAAGGCTGCAACTGCTTGATAACCTGCAAACTGAAAAATGACATGGCCTTGGTTATCGATCTATTCTTTTGAATTTGTGCAGCCATGAACTCCAAGGAAATGCGCACATGCTGACTGTATTGGTCACAATTGTCAATCGACGTTTCAGAACACAACTTGAACTCTTCACCTACCGAGGTTCTTACCCGAAGAACTTTTTCGGCAATCACACCAGACATCTCAAGAAAATATGTTTCCGCTTGTGTGGAACATGTTTGATGCTTCACAGATAACAAGAACGACTTCCAAATGGATATCAACAAAAGCTCAGACCCAGGCCATTCGGGCGACTGTAAAATCATAATCAAGTCTTCGACCAATATATCGCAGATATTTTTGAATCGAGCTTCGGTGCTCTCTGAGATTTTCCTCACTAAATATGAAGACACATCATTTGCGGTCTTTATCGCAAACTCTGAAGCATCAGTAATCTGATTATGAAATATCATTTCTTCTTCCTCCTTCTTGATTTTCCCGCGCCTGGCTGCAAAATCAAAGCTGTTGGAATCGAGATTTTCGCACATTGCCCGAAGCTTTCTGGAATCGAAGCCTTCCACAAAATTGACCAAAAGAGCAGTGATGAACTGTATGCTCCCCCCTCTTGCCAATTTTAGTTGACGAGCGCTGCTCTTATTGAGAGGTATTTTATCGAAATTAGACATTACCTCTCCAAGCACAAACTCTCGTTGGTCCGCTTTGAAGGTGAATACCAGTACCAAAACGCCACATGCTGATGCGCGGAGGTTTTCTAATGCATGCGTTGAAATTCTTGATGCTTCTTTTTGGGTATCTGCAAAAACAATCAGCGTAGAGAGGTATTCCAATCGCGTGAGAATTTGTTCGTCTATCGAAAAGTTCTGAATTTGTAAGTCAGCCAACATGCTCAATAAAATGCCAGTCTCAATTGACAAAGCACTCATGGCCTCGTCCATTATTTTTTTAGTGGCTGGATTTGAATCTGCATCTGGTGTCAGGAAAAGCACATCGCGCACAAGTGCAGATACGAATTCCGACACCTCTTGAATATAGTCACCCATAAAGATTTGGCGATCCTGTAAATCAGAACTCAATACAAGCACCAATATTTTGCTTGCGTAAAGGGGATCGAGAAGAGAACTGAAGATCGAGTGCACTTGCGCTTCAGATTCACCATCGTGAATAAGATTTTGGTCACTAATATCTTTAATGGCACGAAGTACCACACTTTCGCAGGATTTTTGAAGACGTAAAAGGTGATCGACGTCTAATTGCAGCAATAATGGCTGATTGTAAATCATCTGCAAATGAAAGTTGATCTCTCCTAGTTCTTTAGTGGTCAAGTTCTCTGTATGAATTAATTTTTCGAGTAGCTCTTTCACTCTGTTTAAAGCCTTGACTTGTGTTGGGTCACCCGGAACGTAATCTTTTGTTTCTATACTGCCCTTTCCAGGTTTCTTCTGAATCTCGGGTACCTTCACCTTTGCTTCAGTGATCTCATTGTGCTCTTTTTCAATTTCCATCTTTATTGATTCAACTGGAGTTTGTTCAAGTGTATGTGATGAACTTTTTCCATCATTTGGTTCCATAGAATCCTTGTGCTCCGATTCGCTTTCAAAAGCTTCAATCTTGGCTGTTTGATCATGCTCTATACTTTTATTTTCTTCATGCTTTCCTCCATGCTCTATAGTTGGCTGTTCACTCTGAGGAAAGATGTGAGAAACCAGAGCCTCTGCTACTCTGGGCTTTTTATTGACTCCTTCTTGAATCACAGCTTCTCGTTGTCGTTTCAAGTCATCTTGCTCATATATCCCGAGGTTTTGGAGCTCTTTATTGAATTTTCTCAAATACTTCCTATTATGCTCTTGGTTATTGTCGTCGTAATTCTTTCGTACAGATAGCCTCGTAACATCGTCGAGTCTCTTTATTCGATCACCGGGCCTCATGGCCTCACTATTGCTCAAATTTAATGTTTGAGCGCTCTTCATTATCTTCTCCTCGAGAGGTGGTAGCACCCATCTATCGTTGGCAGCCAGTTTTGACATTGAGTTGGTATTTTGGGTGTTTTTAGAGCTATCGGCCAGCAAAAACTCAATGTTATTCAACTCATCATTACTATAAGACTGAACGTCATCGATCAAGGTATCAAATAGTTCTTGGAACTCTGTCTGGTGCTCTCGGATGTAAATGCTTCTTTTTGAGACACCCAAATGCAGATCTTCGAGGCTGTCAACGAGCCCATCGGTAGCGATATTGGAAGCTAGATCCTGTCGTGGTATCAAATGTAGTAGAGGAGTCACACCAAGTGCCTCTCTTAAATTGGAGGGATTTCTTTCATCCATCAAATGGTAATTTTACGCGCCAGATCAGATCGGAAACAAATTTAGACATTTCAACTTTTTCGCGACCGATGCCATGCAGACATCTCCCGCGTTTATCTAACATCTCTATTTAACTACCTGCCGTTAGTCTGCTCCAATTTACACCTAAGTCTCCTCTCACTCATATTACAATTGATCTAAAATTTCTACAATGTATTATACTTTCCTGCTTAATAGCACTATACCCTTCCCATCTATCTTCCTGGCGACTGTCCTTGTTGCCGTTGTAATTGTTGCTGCTTCTGAATCATTGCATTCTTCCGTTGCTCATATTCCAAACTGTTCATACCTTGAACCTCCCCCATCTTCCTCTGCTGCATTTGTTGAAGCTGCTGCTGTTGTTGTAATTGCATGTTGGGGTCTAATGACTGGTTCAGAATTTGCGGGTTTTGTAGCTGCTGCGCAGACTTGGCTGCCTTGAGTCTCTGTAATTGAGTTCTCTCTTGTGGAGTCAAGCTCGACACAGGAACGGGTCCAGGCAGTGGTTTATTGCCTCGGTACTGGCTACTTGCGGGTGCACTATATCTACCTTGCTGCTGTTGGTCCGACAATCTACCCTGTTCACCCATCCTGTTCTGTTGATTCAACCTATTTTGCTGCAGCTGTTGAAGATTGGCCAAATATTGTGCCGCAAGCTTCGTCACCTGCTCTTTGGTGAAGCCTGGATTTTTCAGCTGGATAGAGTTGATTATCGCACTCACTTGAGCTGGAGCAAATTGAATACGCGCCCTGGGAGCTCCTGTTTGCCCTGTCGTCGATGGCTGTGGCTGCAGCGATGCCTCGCGCGACGTTCTTTGTAACGGCGCACTTTGTTGCAGGCTGCCTCCCACAGAATTAGGCACACCCTGCCCTTGTTGAAGCGGGACCATGTTTTGTCCCTGCCGAATTGAGTTTGTTTGTTGAAGCAGGTTTGCAGCTTGCTGACCCGCTCCCAGTTGAGGAACGTCTTGCAGACTCGTGCCTTGTTGCCCCAATGATGGTGTCCCTTGTTGTAAATTCGGTGGTAACTTTGGTTGGCTGTCTGGACTCTTTGCAGAATTCATCTTGACCTGGGAATTTTGCATCATTCTCCTTTGCTTTTGAAGAAGCTGTTGAATTTGTTCCTGGGTATATGGCGTGCCATTGGGAGTGGTGGGGCCCTTATTAACCAACGATTGTCCTGAAGATACTTGCTGCTGTCCAGATGCCTGCCCCGCAGCCAATGGAGTGGACAACTTCATACCTTGTGACACTGTGTTCGAGTTCGTGAGACCTGTACGGGCAGCACCTCCTCCTTGCCCGCTCGACAAGGCACTCGCAGGGCGGGAACCCCCTGCCCTTTGCAGTTGGGAAACTGCAGCCATCATTCTACTTCTCGTGGCCTGTTGGTTGACATATGCCTCTTGTATTGTCTTGTCTCTTTCAAACTTTAATTTGGACAACTCTTCGGGAGTCGGTATTCTGTCCAGCTGGCGTTTCCCGAGATTAGGTGACAGCGATGATGATTGATTTTCTATCGATCTTTCTAAAGCACCTTGCTGGCTTTCGGCTGCTGGGTTCGATGCATCGCTGCTCGGCAAGTTTTGTCTAGTTTGCGCTCCTGTCTTGGGGGGTGAGCCAGCAGGAGTAGCGGTTTCCGGTCTTTTGCTATTGTTGAGTTTTGCAGCTGCAATTTCCCTCTTCTTCATACTCTTACGCATAGCGTCGAAGAGAGACGCCCATCTCAACCTTCTGTGCCCTCTTTGAATACTCTCTGTCCCCACACCAAGAGGCGAGATTCTTCTCTTGGTTGTCAGTTGAGCAGCGTGTGCTTGCTCGAGCCACTTTTGTGCGTGGTATGCATATACTCCCTTCATGTCGGAAAATTGGAATTTCTCATTAAGCTGAATGTATCTCTCAAAGCACTGCCAGGGTGTACGGCGTTCAATGTTTGACTTGTACGTCTTCAAACTAGCCGTCAGCGACAGCAAATGCTCTGCAATCAAGTCCCAATTGAAGCAAAATTCTGCAACGTAATGAATCAAATATTTGTCGTCTTGTGGAAGCCATATGGTTGGTGAACGGTACTCTATATTTTTGATTAACGGTGGCTTGGGGGGCTTCAAATAGCTAAACCTACGCCGGGACTGGAACCCAAAGAGTCCCTTCTGGTATTCTGGAGGGCTTCCACCTGCACTCTTGTGACCCAGCTTTTTATTACCAGATTCCTTGAGCACAACTTTATGCCACTCGTCGTCGTCTTCAAAGGGATGCAATAACCGAGATATCGGAACAATGAAATTGACTGTGCTTTTCAATGCCGGTGTGGGGGCACTAGAAGGTGCAATGCCGTCAGATGAATCCGGTTTGATATGATGCACTTCTTCCTCAAATGGCGTGTACTTGGGCAAGTTTTTGATGATGGATTGGTCAATTTTCTTTAATTCGTTCACATCCACATGCAAGTTAAAAGGTATCTTGTGCGCCTCAATCTCTCTTCGTATTTCGGTTTCTTCCGGTGATAACATAGAGCATAGCAAAGGCTCTTCCAAAAGAGTATCTTTCATGCCAAAAACCTTGTCTTCTTTCACTGCCTCTCCAATGTCGTTATGCATACTTTCATCATCTATCTTCATTACTTGGTCCTCATTTACACCTTCACTGAGCATGGCCGGATTAATGCCAGGTGTATCAACTACCATTGGTTCAGTAGCACTGTCTTCATTGACTTGGTCAATTCTCTCTTCTATATGAACAATTGGTTTTCTCTTCACACACACCGCTTTACCGTACTTCCAGTAATCTTTCACGGCCTGCGCCATCAAAACGCAACACGACTTTTTAAACTTGAGTGACTCCTTGAAATCAGTTGCCATCCACTTGGCCTCATCCAACAAGCTATCCCAGTGGTACACATACTTTTTGTTTTTCTTCGCGTACGTGTAAGGGTTGTAGAAACGCTGTGGTTGCCTGAGAGACCACTTGCCCTGCCTTTTCAATTCCTCAATTCGCGAGTAGAGAACGGCAATCTTTCCTTCTAATAATGCTAACTCAAAGTTTTCGGTCATCAATGCCTTGTGGCTGCCAGGGAGAAGTTTAATTAAGGGAAGTGTCTGCGTCAAATAATAGAGCTCAGCTAGAGATGATACGGTGTGTGGTCGCGTGGGATAATGTTCAGGAATTGAAAGAATTTCAAGCTCACTGATGTCCCTCGACAAGAAGCTGTCAATCTCCTCTTGCGAAACCTCTGCCTGCGACTTTAACGAGTCTATAGAGGCCTTTTCTGCAGGCTGTTGATAGTTGAATCTGAGGTGATTTCGAGGGTCGCTCTTTTCTGTGCGGGCCTTTTTCCTAGGCGACTTGTCTTGGCCTCCAGGAGCTCCCCTTTTCCTGAAGATCTGTTGCTCAACAGCACGTAGAATACAATCCTCCAACTTGGAACCTAGCTTGCCATCTATCAAATGTTTGAGTTCGAGTGGATTGGCTGTTGCAGTGGACAAAATGCCAGGATCAACAGATGGTACATGACTCAAGTTCTCCATGAACGGATCAGACGTGAGAGCTATCATCTCCTTGAGCTTGCTGAGTCTAGGATCATCATCGCTGTCCATGATGGTACCTGGAGTTGTTTTCGAAAAAACGAAAAGTGCGCGTGATAAACAGTGTGTATGTCACGTGAATCAACAGCACAATACAAAACAATCTTTAGTATGCTATACGGTGCGATTACAGTATACTAATAGGGTCAAAGCTATACGGAGGTCAAAGCTGAGGTCAAAGCTGTGAAAATGCCTATTAACGGATAAAAAATCATGTTAGTAAAAGTTTAAAAAATATGCGATTTCTGTGGATCGAACACAGGACCTTCAGATTAACTGTGACTGAATCTCTTCAGTCTGACGCTCTCCCAACTGAGCTAAAACCGCATAATTGCATAGTTTTTGAAAAAAGAGGGTTGGACGATGATATCGTCAAAATTTTCCCTTCGAATCCTCGCCAAAGCAGGCCACTGGCTGTAGATGCGACAAGGTGATGTGAATATGGCTTCGGAAGTTCATAAATAGTCTAAAAAAATAAGCAGTGTCTAAAAAAAAGCAGTGTCTAAAAAAAAGCAGTGTCAAAAGAACCTCTAAAACCTCTCGACCTCTACCTCACGAAACCTCTAAATAGACCCTTTTTCACCTCTTTGTAAAACTCCTCTACTCCTTCTTAATTTTATCTACAGCAATAACTATCATGTGAAACAGCCTGTTCAGATCTTTCTTCCTGAAGTACTGTTTCGAATGAAGCCGATGGTATTTCCTAGAAAATTGTAAAAAATTAAAAATATCAAGTCCCAGTTCGAATACTACGCATGAATAATGCACGTGAAAAGTGTTCAAGAAAAGGTAAGAAAAGTGGGTAGTGTTTCAAGTCACTTCTACACTTGCGCATTTCTTTTACTCAAACTACAAGTTTTCAAATCTCCTTTATTACATGCAAAGATATCAATTTTTTTGGCTAATCCCCAAGCCTACTTTATGTCAAACACTGGCTTCAACTTCTTGATCAAAAGCCAATCGTCTCTAGAGACCGTGTCCCTGAAAGCTGGGTCCTTCAAGGTGTCGATCGACTTACGTGAGATCAACGAGTACAAGTTATCGCTCTCGTCAACATGTCTTCCCCACACGGGCTGTGCTGAAGATGGATTGTCCAATCTCATGGCCACACCTGCAGATGTCTGACCCTTCTTGACTATGTCTGATGCCTTGTGGTTGACCTCCAACGACGTCACCTTACCCAAAACCATCACGTTAGGAGCCTTGGTCACAGGGTCCTGGCGCACGGCACAGATGGGGGTACCGATTCTCACGACACCCTCCACGACGTCCACACCAATAATCATTGGGTTACGTTTATTGATGATCTGGATGGTCTTCAACACACACGGCAAGACGGCGTACTCCATAAACTCCTTTCTTCTCTCCTCAAGCAACTTCTTTTGGTAGGCGGTGAATGCATCAAACAAGTGGTAGATAATGTCGGCGTTGAAGATCTTGATGCCCTGCTCCTCGGCGTACTGTTCGGCCTCCCTGTCCACCTTGACGTCGAAACACAACATGATGGCCAATTCCGGTGCCTTTTCAAGCATGGTGGTGGCCTTCATCACATCTCTCTTATACACAGGACCCAATCCGATCGACATGACTGGGATCTTCATGTCCTTCAAGAAATCGAGCAAGGCCTCCAAGGAACCCAAAGTAGATGCCTGCACAACCACACCCTTTCCACTGGTGTCGACAGAGTCCAACAAGCCCGTCAAGTCGTCCATCACCTCCTCCATGATTTCCTCCTCGTCGTCGTCCTCACCAACAACAATCAATCTGGAACCGGCAACGGCCTTCTCCAAGTCGTTGGCAGCAATCTTGACACCGAGGGCAGCCTTGACCTCTCTGTGGTGAACGTACTCACTCTTGATACGCAACTCCCTGGATGGGGGTGGGGTCAACAACGCCCTGATATTGGTGGCAATGGGTCCATTCAAACCACACAACACCACACGGTCACCTTCCCTGAGAATACCGTTGGAGAGCACAACATCCACGGTGTAACCAAAACCTTCAACCACCTTGACCTCCAACACAGTGGCCTCAACCTTGGACAAGTACATCAACTGCTTGGACATTCTCTTTTGGGTCAACTCCATCAACAACCACAACAAATCGGGCACACCCTCACCGGTGACAGCGGAGGTGGGGACGATGGACACGTACTTGGACATGTTCTTGTTCTGGAAGTACAACTCCGAGTTCAAACCCTGCTCGGCCAACGCAACCTTGATCTGCTCGAATCTGGTGTGGAACTCGCCCTGCACAGACTTGGACTGGGCGGCGTACGAGTCACGGAACGAGTTGTTTGGAGTCGACTGCCAGTCGTACAACCTATCAATCTTGTTCAAGGCAACCACGAACGGAGCCTTTCTGTCCCTCAAGAGACGGATGGACTCGATGGTCTGCTGCTCCAAACCGTGCATGATGTCAATCACCAAAATGGCAATGTTACAGAGCGAGGAACCTCTGGATCTCAAGTTGGTGAAGGACTCGTGACCTGGTGTGTCGATAATCAACAAACCTGGAACATCAAAGGTCTGCTTCTCGTGCTTGGCCATGACAGCAGTCTTTTGCTTGATGGACTCCACCGGGAAGTACGTGGCACCAATCTGCTGTGTGATACCACCAGCCTCACCACCCTGGACATTGGTCTGACGCACCTTGTCCAATAACTTGGTCTTACCGGTATCGACGTGTCCCAAGATACAGCAAATGGGCGAACGCAAGTCACTGGCACCCGGTTCGTGTGACTTGGTGGCCATTTCACGCCTGGAAATCTCCTCCTTGAGCTTGCGGTCAGCCTCCTCCTTGGCCTTGCGTGCAGACTCCTGGGCCTTGGCGAGCGCAGCAGCCTCAGCAGCAGCCTTTTCGGCAGCAGCAGCCTCCTTGCGCTTGGCTTCAGCCTCCTGAGCGGCAGCAGCCTTCTTGCTGTTCTCTGCATCCTCCTTTTCCTTCTCGGCCTGGTTCTCCTCCTCATTCATGGCAGCCTCCCAGTCGTCAGCCACCTCGTCGTCTTCGGCAGCAGCAGCCTCCCAGTCGTCAACAATCTCCTCTTCCTCTACAGGCTCCTCTGGCTTCTTCTCCTCCACCTTGTTGTTTCTCTGGATGAAGGTCTTGGGCTTGGTGGACTTCTTCTTGGTGTACACCACCTTCTTGGGCTTGTCAGCCTCGTCGTCCTTCTTTTGCAACCCAGCCACAATCACTCCGCTCTGCAACAACTGCTCACGACGGCGCTCCTGCAACTTCTTCTCCTCCTTTTGCTTCTTGGTGAGGTACTTTCCTTCAGCCTTCAACTGCTCCTTCTTGGCCTTTTCCCTCTCCTTCTTGGCAGCCCTCGCAGCCTCCTTTTCAGCCTCAGCCTCAGCAGCCTTTCTCTCCTCCTCCTCTAAGCGCGCAGCCTCTTCCTCCTCCAATCTCTTTTGCTCCTCCTCCAACTTTTTGTTCATCTCGAGTTGACGCTTCAATGCCGCAAGACCAGCAGGCACCTTCTTGCCTCCCTTCTTTGGGGCAGCCTTCTTTTCTGGTTGCGCCTCAGGCTCTGGGGTGCCGGCATTGGAGCTGGACGCAGAGTTGGCAGCAGCAGCGGCAGCAGCATTGGCCTTGTTGGCCTCCTTAATGGCCTCCTTTTTGTTGGCCTGCTGGGCCTTCTTCAAGGCTGCCTGCTCCTTCTTGGCCTGCTTTTCAGCCTCTTTCTTCAACTTTTCCTTCTCTTTCTTGGACAAGAGCTTGGGAGCTCCTTTTTTGCTCTTTTCCTCCTCCTCCTTCTCCTGCTTCTTTTGCTTGGACTTACGGATCGATGACAAAAAGTCAGCGCCACCTTGTGATTCGTCCTCTACATCAGCACTCTCAGCATTCTCAGCATTCCCTTCAGGTGATTCTGTACTAACACCAAACTCTTCGGCCTGGGGGGTTTCTTCCTCGTCCCAAAAGTCGCCACCAGATTTTCCCTTGTTCTTCTTTCCCATCGTTGTTTAAGTGGAGTAGAAAATCAATAGTTTTTCACCATCGAAAAAAATTTCATTACCGTCGCACGACTTTTTTAGCAACTACAGAGAAGAAGGTTGAAAGAGAATAGAGAAGAACAGAGAAGAAACAGAAGAAACAAGAGAATAAACAAATAAACAGAGAATAAGAAAGAAAAACTATGACCACCGTTGAAAAAATCAAGGCCATCGAGGATGAGATGGCCAAGACCCAGAAGAACAAGGCCACTTCGTTCCACTTGGGTCAGCTCAAGGCCAAGTTGGCCAAGTTGAGAAGAGAGTTGCTCACAGATAGCTCCAGTGGAGGAGGAGGAGGTGGAGTCGGGTTCGATGTTGCACGTACGGGTGTGGCCACGATTGGTTTTGTTGGGTTCCCCTCTGTGGGTAAGTCCACCTTGTTGTCCAAGTTGACGGGCACACACTCTGAGGCTGCGGCCTACGAGTTTACCACATTGACCACTGTTCCAGGTGTGATCAAGTACAAGGGAGCCAAGATCCAGATGTTGGATCTTCCAGGTATTATTGAAGGTGCCAAGGACGGTAAGGGAAGAGGTAAGCAGGTGATTGCTGTTGCGCGGTCTGTCAACTTGATCTTCATCGTGTTGGACGTCAACAAGCCCATGCAGCACAAGAAGATTATCGAGCACGAGTTGGAGGGCATGGGAATCAGACTCAACAAAGAGCCTCCAAACATTGTCATCACAAAGAAGGAGAGGGGTGGTATCAACATCACCAACACCGTTCCGTTGACCCATCTCGACAACGATGAGATCAGGGCCGTCATGTCGGAGTACAGAATCAACTCGGCCAACATTGCATTCAGGTGCGATGCCACGGTCGACGACCTCATCGATGCCATCGAAGCGAAAAACAGAAAGTACATCCCAGCCGTGTACGTCTTGAACAAAATCGACTCTTTCTCCATCGAGGAGTTGGACTTGTTGTACAGAATCCCAGACGCAGTGCCCATCTCCTCGGGTAACGGCTGGAACTTGGACGACTTGTTGGAGATTATGTGGACCAAGTTGAACTTGGTGAGGGTGTACACCAAGCCGAAGGGCAAGTTGCCGGACTTTAACGAGCCGGTGGTGTTGCGCAGCGATAGGTGCACGGTGGAGGACTTTTGTAACTCCATCCACAAGTCCTTGGTGGACGACTTTAGAAACGCAATGGTGTTTGGAACTTCGGTGAAGCACCAGCCGCAGATTGTGGGGTTGAGTCATGAACTTGAGGATGAGGATGTGATTACGATTTTGAAGAAGTAGAAGACTCAAACAACGAACAACGAGCGGAGCGAGTTGTTCGAGTGTTTGTGTGTTGTCATTCGTGTTGAAGTGTGAGTGATGTCATTCGTGTTGAAGTGTGAGTGTTGTGATTCGTGTTGAAGTTTGAATGCTCTAGTCTTTGACTGCTCTAGTGACCAGAAGAATAGCGACTGAGACGGTGAAGCCGGAGTAATAAGAAAAGACGAGAGAAGGAAGAGAGGAAAAAGATAAGAAGAAGAGAGAAGAAGAAAGAAGTAAGAAGAGAGAAGAGGAAAAGAGACACCTCTTGGAATAGTTATAGATAGTGATTGTGGTGACACTTAATAAACAATATAGTAACATTATTTTCACGTCTTCATATTTTGAACATTGTCCACAGAAGAAATTATTTTTAAACGTACCCAAGAAAATGCGTTTGAAAAATCTCACCAGGCACCAGGGCTAAATCCATCGGCTAATGGTCGATCACTCCCCCTTCATCCCTTCCAGATCTAATCATCTCTAATCTCTCACATCTCTCTATTGTATCTGCCAATGATCTGCCTAGATCTGCCTTGATCTGACGCATGATTTCGTGTTTGTTTGACCTCTGAATCCCAAACACTAACAAAAAAGGTTACGCTGAAAAATGTTCGTCTTCCCAGCTCTTCTCCCCTCATTCACTCGGTTTGAGCTCGCTACACCAAAAAATATCTTTTGCGCTATGCAATTAACCCTTTATTATTATCACTAAATCACATTATGCTCTGCTCTTCTCTTCTCTGTCTTCCTTCAAGTCGTCTTCTTCCTTCTTTCTACCTTCTCTCTTCCTTCTTCCTTCTTTCTACATTCTTTGCTTTTCCCTTCTACCCTTCTTCTACCCTACCTTCAACCTCTAGGGTAGATCCTGCGGATCTACCCTCGATATCTCGTATGACATTGTCTCACCTCGTCTGTGATGCCCCACGTGACATAGGGTAGAAGGGAAAAAAAAAACCAGCTAGCGAAATCTCTTCAACCATGTCAGTTTTACCACCCGAAACGCAGAACGCACTTGCGCAGTTATTGGGGAGCCTTTCTTCCTCAGACAACGCAGTACGTTCTGCTGCTGAAACTCTTCTAGAAACGGAGTGGACGTCTCGCGACAACGTGGAGCTCCTCTTGATCTTCCTCGCTGAGCGCGCGTGTGGTGTTGGCCAGAGCGCCGCTGACGACGATACGTTGAGGGCCTTCGCCGCGGTGCTTTTCCGCCGCGTGGCCATCAAAAGCCCCAAGGAATTCGAGGCAGTCACGGACCGCACCATCGGCAGGATCAGCGAGGCCGCGCGCGCCCAGATCAGGTCCATTCTCCTCACCGGGTTCTTGGCCCCACAGTCCAACCAGGTGAGGCACAAACTCAGTGACGCCATCTCAGAGGTTGCAAAGGAAGACGCTTCCCCCCCAGGAACTTGGGATAACCTCATTCCAGCTCTTTTCGAAGCAACTTCCAACCAAGACCCTTCCTTTAGAGAGTCCGCCTTCCGTGTGTTCTCCCTGGCCCCAGACCTCATCAACAAGGAATACGTAGAACAGGCCCTCCCTGTCTTCAACTCGGGTTTCAGCGACTCGAGCGACGATGTGCGCATCGCTGCCTGCACTGCATTTGTAGAGTTTTTCCGCGAGTTGCCAAAGCACGCTTGGGGCAGCTTGTCGCCGCTTTTGCCAAACTTGTTGAACTCCTTGCCCCGCTTCCTCCAAAATGGCCCGGACGCGTCCCTCGCAATGGTCTTGGAGCTGCTCATTGACTTGGTGGAGTTGGCCCCAAAGATGTTCAAGGACATGTTCCCCACAATCATAGAGTTCTGCTCAACCGTGTGCAAGGACAAGGAGTTGGAAAGCAGCACCCGAATGGCCCTGTTGGAGTTGCTCACCACCTTTGCAGAGGTGAGCCCGGCAATGTGCAAGAGAACACCCCTGTACACTAGCAGCATCGTCGTCATCACCTTGTCCATGCTCACAGAAGTGTGCTTGGACGACGACGACTGCGCAGAATGGAACAATGCCGAGGACGTTGATGACGACGATGAGGAAGTCGTGTACCTGGTGGCCCGCCAGTCCTTGGATAGAGTGGCCCTTGGTCTCGGCGGCCAGTCTTTGGCAAGTCCCTTGTTCCAGTACCTTCCCGCAATGATCAACAGCACAGAGTGGCGTGAAAGACAGGCTGCGTTGATGGCCTTGTCTGCAGCCGCTGAGGGGTGTGCTGACGTGCTCACAAACGAGATCCCAAAGATCTTGGACATGATCTTGCCCCTGATGCAGGACTCCAACCCAAGAGTGCAGTTTGCCTGCTGTAACGCCTTGGGCCAAATGTCCACAGACTTTGCTGATGTGCCACAGCGCACCGCAAGCGACCGTATTCTCCCGTCGCTCATCCTGATGCTCACCAACAAAACGGTGCCCAGGGTGCAAGCCCACGCTGCAGCAGCTCTCGTCAACTTTTCCGAAGCTGCAACCAAGGAGACTCTCGAGCCATACCTCGATAGCTTGTTGAACAATTTGCTCGGGCTCTTGCAGCTGCCCAAGCGCTACGTGCAAGAACAGGTCTTGACCACCATCGCCATCATTGCGGACGCGGCAGAGAAAAAATTCATCAAGTACTACGATACTCTCATGCCAATGCTCACAGATGTCCTCAAGCAGGACGACATTGTGGGCGCTCAGGAAAACCGTTTGCTCAAGGCTAAATGTATCGAGTGCTGTACCTTGATCGCCTTGGCTGTGGGCAAGGACAAGTTTGCTCCACACCTGCGCGACGTCATCCAGTTATTGGGCCACATCCAGCAGAACTCCGAGTTGGAAAACGACCCGGTCAAGGAGTACCTCGAGCAAGCCTGGGGGCGGATCTGCCGCATCATTGGCCAGGACTTTTTGCCCTTCCTCCCAGATGTGCTCCCACCACTTCTCCAAGCAGCTCGTGCCACCCAGGACATCTCGCTCTTGGAGGAGGAGCAAGTTGAGGAGTTCAACATGAATGACGAGTGGGACGTCATAAACGTGTCGGGCAAGCTCATTGCCGTGCACACCGCGGCATTGGACGACAAGGTGAACGCAATGGATCTTTTGCGCACATACGCCATCCAGTTGAAGGGCGACTTCCAGCCTTGGGTGCGCGAGGTGGTCCAGGAGATTGCCATTCCGGCATTGGACTTTTACTTGCACGATGGTGTGAGGTGCAGTGCTGCCCTCACACTTGCGCTGTTGCTCAGATGCCTGGTGTGTGCCTCGGGCTCCTCGCTGACCGAAACCCTTTCTTTGTGGAGCCAGATTGTCAACAAGTTGGTGGAGGTCTTGAAGAACGACCCAGTGCAGGAGATCCTCGTGGCATACTACACCGCCTTGGTGGAGTGTATCCACGACCTTGCTCCAAACTCGTTGTCTTCCCAACAATTACAGGCCCTCGCTGGCACCTTGGACAAGAACATGACAGAGGTGTACGCACGCATCAAGCAGCGTGAAAGCAAGGAGGACGAGTACACGGAAGACGTAAAGGTTGACGACGACGAGCTCACCGACGAGGAGTTGTTGAATGAGATAAATAAGGCCGTGTCCGCCATTTTCCTCAATGCAAAGTCAAACTTTTTGCCCAGCTTCCAGGCCTTGGCCCCTACAGTGACCACCTTCCTCAACGACGACAACACCTCGGTCAAGCTCTGTGGTTTGTGCATCGTGTGCGACGTCTTGGAGCACTGCGGAGGAGACCTGGTGGTGTACAAGGACATGTTTGCCAATGTCGTGGGCGAGTCCCTCACCTCTCCATACGCGGGGATTCGCCAAGCGGCCCTGTACGCCGTGGGTGTGGCGGCCCAGTACGGAGGCGAGCCATACTTGAGCTTTGGCTTGGCCTGCTTGGAACCCATGTTCAAGATGGCCAGCGTACCGGACGCCAGGGCAGAGGAGAATGTGCACGCCACGGAAAACGCCATTGCTGCTATCGCAAAGGTGTGCCACAGATACGCAAGCCAGGTGCCCAACCTCGACTCGGTCTTGACCCAGTGGGTCAACCTCTTGCCGATTGTGCAGGATGAGACGGCGGCCCCGTTCGCCTACACATTCTTGGCAGAACTCATCAAGTCCCAGCATTCGGCAGTGACCAACAACGTCCCAAAGGTGATTGACCTGATCTTACAGGCGTTGAGCTACGCTTCGATTGCGGGCAACACAGCTCAAAATGTCGTGGGCGCTGCCCGCCAATTGTTGAGCTCCATTCCCCAGGAAGAAGCAGTTGCATTGTTGGGAAAGAACCCGGCAGAGATCGAGGTGGCGAGAAAGTGGTTTTCATAGAACCTTGTCATGAAGGAAACTTCCGTATAATAATACATGTTTTAGAAGAAGACGACAAGATACTCGAGGAGTAAGAAGAAAAGAACAGGAGTGAATAGAGGAAATAGATTGGAGAACTAAGATGTGGATATTTTAATATATGGGTAAGAAAGTGATGGTGTAGATGAAGGTGAAGGTGAAGGTGAAGGTGAAGGTGAAGGTGAAGCAAAGATGAAGTTGTAATTGTAGAAGTTTTAAATTGTAGAAGTTTTAAATTGTAGAAGTTTTAAATTGTAGAGGTTTAAATTGTAGAGGTTTAAATTGTAGAAGTTATAAATTGTAGAAGTCTAGAAGTTGTACAAATCATCACTTGCCATTAAATCCTGCGAATTCTATTACAATCATTTCTTTATTTCCATTATCTTTTCGCAGCCAGTCTGTCGTGTGCCGCGCAAATTCTCACCAATGAAAATCCACGAAAAATCAGCAGAAAATCAAGAACAACTGCCTCAGGAATGCAAGACTTACCACCTATCGGAGGCTATGAGCCAGTTCAATGGAAGAGAAACTTACCATCGAGAGGTTTCAGACCAACAGTATACTTCTGGGGTATCACCGCGTTGATGGCTTTTGGCTACTACAGATACTACAAGGGTGTGGATGAGCAGCGCGAGTTGGCCAGAGAAAAGCAGTGGGCCCGTTTCTACTTGGAGCCCTTGTTGGTGGCAGAAGAAGACAGAAATTTGGCCAGAAGATGGTTCAGTGAAAAGGCAAGACAGGACTTGGTGAGAGAATCCATGAAGCCTGAACAACAGGCCAAGTTTGACGAAGAGATCTACAACGACAAGTCAAAGTTCCGTTTCCCCAAGTACACAGCAGGTGCTTCCCCATCAGAGCAATAGATATAGCATAAACGAAAGGTTAAAGGGTGTAGAAGAAACATTCGAGCGAAGCGAGATTGTTTCATCAAGAGATTTAGAGAGAGGAAAGAAAGGAAGAAAGAAAGAAAGGAAGAAAGAAAGAAAGAGAAAAGAAGCCATAGAGTTGATCTCGCACAAGTCTGATCACTCAAGGTAAAATAAGAAACTTATTCAATACTAGTCTAGTCTAACAGATTAATAGTTCGAACCGTAGATGGCCATGTCCCGATCGCATGATTACGTCAGCGACAATGATCCAAGTAGATGAAGTAGAGGGAAACAACTGGAGAGTGGAGGATTGGAAGAGTGAAAAGATTAGTGAGGACTAGAGAATGACTAGATCATTCACAGCGAGGAATGTGAGGAATTGTGAGGATCAGTGAGGAAGAACAAGTTTCTGTAGATTCAAGAGTCCTGTACTCACTCGATTTGCTTTTCTGATCTCAATAAAATGGCAGAGTCGGTAACAGTTTTACTCTAGTAGTTTCACTAGATTCGCTTCGCTCATCTCGTTTTAATCTAGTTTTAGTCTCACTCGATTCGCTTCGCTCATCTCGTTCGAAACTCTCGTTCGATCTTACGTCAGCTGATAGTCGGAACGAAATGGTGCGAAATTTAATTAGCAACATGGCCACCAAGATCACCACCAAAGAACAGGCCGAAAAGATCCTTGATTCCTACGATTACTTTCTTTTTGACTGTGATGGAGTGTTGTGGCTCGGCGACCACTTGATCCCCGATGTCCCCGAGACCTTATCGCTCCTCAAGTCCAAGAACAAGGAATTGATCTTTGTCACGAACAACTCCACCAAATCCAGACAGGACTACGTCCACAAATTCGAGAAACTCGGCATCCACGGCATCCAGAAGAAAGACCTCTTTGGCTCCTCGTACGCTGCGGCAGTTTACGTCGACAAGATCTTGCAATTGCCCAAGGACAAGAAGGTGTGGGTATTGGGAGAGGGCGGTATCGAAAAGGAATTGCAGGAGTTGGGCTACACCACCTTGGGTGGAACCGACCCCAACCTCTCGAAAGACGGCGTGAACTTTGACCCCAACGACCCTCAATTGGAAAACTTGGACCCGGACGTGGGTGCCGTCGTGGTGGGACTTTGCACCACTGTGAACTACCTCAAGTTCAGCGTGACAATGCAGTACTTGCTCAACAAAAACATACCGTTTGTCGCCACCAACATCGACTCCACCTTCCCATCCAAGGGCAAGTTGCTCATTGGTGCTGGCCTGATTATCAAGACCATGGAGACTGCAAGTGGCAGAGAGCCAGACGCCATTTGTGGTAAGCCCGAACAGGGTATGTTGAATGCCATCAAGGCTGATAGACCAAAGTTCGCAAACGATACCAGCCGCGGCCTCATGATTGGTGACAGACTCAACACAGACATGAAGTTTGGCCGTGATGGTGGCTTGGATACGTTGCTCGTGTTGACGGGTATAGAAACTGAAGAGACCGTCAAGGCTGAAAAAGTCCAGCCAACTTACTATGCTGACAAACTCAGTATCTTGTACGAGTTGACAAAGTAGATAGAAATGTAGATGGTAGAATAGAGATTTAGACAGAACTTAGAATACTACTGGATTACCACTGATACTACATACTTGCCATTAGTTATATCAGTACTATCAATAATATCAATGCTGTACCATTAGTACTATCAGTAATATCAATGCTGTACCATTAGTACTATCAGTACTATAAATGCTGTACTATTAGTACTATCAATGCTATCTACTATTAGTCTATAGTACTACTTTTAATGCTGTAGTACGTTTTACGTTCATGCGCGTTGCGCATCGGATATGGTTCTCTCCTGCATTTACGCGCATGAGCGTTGGTGCCATCGCGTTCATCAATAGAGCATTCAAATCTAGACCTAAACATCTGCTGAAACCCTGTTGAACCGAGCTTGAGACTGATGACGTATGTACTGCACACACCCTTTGTTTTCAATATTCACGTGACGAACACACACACATTCGCCAGTGGGCGATACCCTGGTGCAGCTAACTGTGGGTGGTTCAGCCATTTGGTGCGGGGTTGGACGCCAAACACCCTATTTTTCAAGGAGGAATGCTTGTGCTGGCCAGACCGCCGTGTTAAAAAATTGTATCGTAATTTTTTTGGAACCACATTGTATTTTCAAAAAAAACCAAACTTTAAGTGAGCTTGTTGTGTCAGTGTTCACAGCAATACAGTGCATTTTATCGAGACAGACTATACGTCAGACTGAACCACCACTGGAAAGATCCAAGACAAAGATCCAAGAGAACCTTGGCAAGATAAACTTGACAGCGATAATACACACACACACACCATGTCAGAAGACAAGAGCCAGAAATTACAGGATACAGGCCTCGTGGAATGGTCTGTGTTCTCCGAACTAGTGGCAATGGACGAAGATGAGGAGGGCTTCTCGAAACTGTTGTTCCAGACCTTTGTTGACCAAGTCTTGGAAACCTTTACAGAGATCGACGACAACTTGAAAGAGAAGAACTTGGAGAAGTTGTCCTCGTTGGGACATTACTTGAAGGGGTCCGCTGCGGCCTTGGGATTGAACCGGATATCAGAGCAGTGCGAGAGGATCCAGAATTACGGCAACAGAGTAAACTTTGATAACTTTGACCTCAAGTCACGACTCGAGGAAAGCAAAGCCGAAGACGAAACCATAGAGATACCCGAAGAGGATTCAGACGACTATTGGATCGCTTTGATTGATGATGCTTTGGAAAAGGCCAGGGACGGCTTCAACAAATCCAGAGCGGCCTTGAATGAATACTTTGAAGACGAATTGTGAATTTTATGACGACAATGTGTACAACACTGCTTATTTGACCGAACTCCCGTGTAAGTCGATATTTATCCGGCCCCATAAATCCCGGCCACAATCATGTCCATAATCCTGACTAATTCAATAACAACGCAACGAGTAGTGAACGTAGTGCGAACGAACGAACGAACGAACGACGAACGAACGAGCGAAGCGAGTGAGTGAGTAGTGAGTACGTGAGGAGTGAGTAAGTGAGGAGTGAGTAAGTGAGGAGTGAGTAAGTGAATAAGTGAGTAAGTGAGTAATTGAGGAGTGAGGAGTGAGTGAGTTAGTAAATGAGTGAGTAAATGAGAAGCGAGTAAGAGTAGAGTGAGTAACAGAGTAGAATGAGCAAGTAGTAAGTGAGTAAGTATTAAGTAGTGAGTGCGTGAGGACTGAGTAGGTTGCACAATGGTTTTATAATGATTTCGCAATTGTATCCACTCAATCACTCAGTTACTCACTCACTCCTCACTCACTCCTCACTCACTTACTCACTCCTCACTCATTCACTCATTCAATTTTATTCACTCACTCACTCTCCACTCACTAACTCACTAACTCACTCAATCACTCAGTTACTCACTCACTCCTCGCTCACTCACTCACTTCTCACTCACTCACTCACCACTCCTCACCACTCCTCACTCACTCACTCGCTCCGCTCGTTCGTTTGTGCGTTCGTTTATTCTACTATCCACCTCCTACGCTCCCACCCTCTTCAATGCACAAAATTGAAGATATTCAACATGGTAGGGCACAAGCGCACGTAAACTATGTGGTATATACAAGATTCTCCCAATGCCTCTATGTTCTCCATTGGGGTCTATGATTTTGTTGCACCCCAAAACGTCCCATTCCTTGCTGAGCAGCACTCCGTTGGCCAACAACTTGGGTTCATTTGTTTCTGGTTCGTCTAATTCCTTCTCTGATTCAGTTGATTCGCTTGACTCATCATTGTCGATGTAGTAGTCACATTCAGAAAAAGGTATTACCTTGTCCTCCTCAAACTTGTTCAAGTTATTCATATGGGGAGGAACAAAGGATGTCTTTGCGGTGAGACCTTGTAATTCCTCGTTAAAGTCACCAGGGAGCAACCCATCGAACCCACTTCTCACAAACCTGAGACGGTAGTTATCTGGTAAAAAGAAGGAGTTGGGGTAATGGTACCACTCCTTGCCCACGCAGACATTGACCAACCCATCCAGCACCGCAGGCTCGCGATTTATCAATTCAAACGTTTGCAACGGCGCGGCATAATTCTCTACCAAGTTGAGGGTCCTCAACGTGGAAACAACAGCCACCACAGCGACAAATAAGGCAAACACGATCTTCGCCAATTGCTGCGGGACAAAGCTCTTCGAGAAACGGTACACCTTGGTGATTGTAAGCGATGCACACAAGCAAATCGACGGGTAGACGGGGTACAAGAAACGCTCCTCTTTATGTGGCTGTGCAAAGAAAATCCCAAACCATACCAACATGGGTAACAATGCATTGATGGCAACATTCTTCTTGTAAAGGGGTACCAACACCACTCCAACACATGCTACAAGCACTGTAAAGTTGAAGTTGAGCAACAAATTCAAAACGTAGTAGCTGAATGGCTCGGTGCCGAAAATCTCAGGGCCCTCACCTTCTCCCCCAAACACATTGTACAAGACAATGTTCAACGGCACAAGTACGAGTCTGGAGTAAAACACCGAGTCGACTGCTGTAATAAAGCCCAAGATTCCAGCCAACGAAACGAGGCACTTGAGAACCACACTACCCAATGCTTTGGAGGAAAAGAGGGTGTAGAGTCCAAAGGGAATCCCCAAGGCCAAGGCAAAGGGCCACCCCAAGAGACCCCCAACCAAAAACCACGTGATGGCCTTGACGGAACGCGTGGCCTGGGGTTCCATCAGAAAGATGTTGGAGATGGCCAACAAGTTGCACTGCATGGCGAAACTTGAGGGAAGCAATGCCACACTCGCGTGCGACATGCCGGGGGACACGGTGCTAAAGAACAAAAACCAGTTTGCTACTTTGGAGGAAATGCTCCACTTCAATGACGTAAAGACGGATATTTCAGCATAGCTCGTGAACCCACAAAGGGCGATGGTTCTCAACGCGTAGAATTGGTAGTAGGATGGGGTAAATTCAAGGCTGCGGAGAAATTGAAGCGGCCATGCGACAACGTAGTAGGGAACCAAATAAGCATACGATCGAATGGCGTACTCGGGAGAGTACTCCCAGGTTTGTTTGCCGAAATTCCTGAGCATGAGGTTCAATGCTTCCCAGTAGTTGAAGGTCTCATCACAGTCGGCGATGATCATGTAGAGGGCACAGTAGAGCCTGAATGATACGTTGAGGCCTAGCAAGACATATTCCAACGGCTTCAATGTTCTATTCTTGTGTGCTTTTCTGGCTTTTTGAACAGCTGACATACGAACAATTCACGAACAATTGAGCGAAGCGAAATTGTGAGTGATAGTAATGAATAAGCACAAATGAACAAATGAACAAATGAACAAATGAACAAATGAACAAATGAACAAATGAACAAATGAACAAATGAACAAATGAACAAATGAACAAATGAACAAATGAAGAAAGAATGAATAAATGAACAAATAAGAACGATCGCTACAATTTCATATTTCCCAAATAATCTCACTTCGTTCGATTATTTGAATACTACAACAATCAATAATCCCCTCACAATAATCTCACTTCGTTCGATTATTTGAGTATTCCCATTCATTAAATATAGCAAGCTATTATGCAATCTAAGATCTAATAGTCACCCCCCCAAGGTTTGTATTACAGGGGAGCTTCATTTTCTGGACGCTGTGTGCGAACAAGGTTGTGAAATTCGTCAAGTGTGGGTTCACCACAAAGGCATTTTTAAAGTTGATGACGGCATTTGTGGAGTAGATATTAATCACAAACTGCTTCTTGAGCTGCCCCACCAAGTATGTGTAAAAGTTGATGTTTGCCTTGTTGGACTCAATCTGCAAGCACTGGGTGGCATCACTCACGTTGAGTGCATGGAACTCGTGCTTGTAGTTATTATTATCATCGAACGCAGCCATCTCCTTGAACTCCACCCGGGCCCTTTGGCACACGCTACATGCGCACACACCCAAGCGCTCGAAAAAGTGCGAGTCCCATGTCTTGAAGTAGTCTGGAATCACCAACGACTCCAACTTGGGCAACGTCTGTATTCTCTCAACAAAGGCATTGAACTTGAAGAGACCGTGGTGGTTAAAGCAGTCGCTCAAGTTAATGTTCAAGGACTTGACATTCTTGATACAGTTGTAGAATCCAGGGTCCATCAATAAGTTGTTGAGCTGGAGCACATTTTGCGGCGAGTTGTTGGAGTTGCAATTCACCAACACAAACGTTCTCAAGTTGGGGATGGTGCCAATCCCACGGAAAAGTTCCGTGATGCACTGGCATCCCTGGTGGATGCAATTAATCTTGATCTCGAGCTTCTCCAAACTCTCAGTGTCAAACAACTTGTTGAACTGCAACGCACTCAAGCCAGAGCCCGCCATGTACGTGTGTGAAGTTGCAATCGACAAACTCTTCAAGCTCAACTTGGGGGCATCGTCCCTAAAGTAGTTGCAAAAGGTGGTGGTGGAGTTGGGAGTGCTCAAGTAGAGCTCCTCGAGATTGTGCAAGTTTCTCACAAACGAGTTGCTCGGCTGGAACACCTGTGGTTTGAAGCCCCCCTCAATCAAAAGCTTCAAACTCCGCAAGTTCTGGTTAAACGGCAACGAGACGGCCTCGCCAAAGTCCAGAAAGAGCCAGTTGGTCAAGTTGTTAATCTTGAGATTCACCAACGACGGGTCCTCCTCTTGGAGGAAATAGCATGACCTCTCGTACACATAGTTGGTCATCAGCTTGTGCTGTCTCACGTTTTTTGTGTCATAGTTGATGAGCGAAATCACCTTCTTGGGAGTGGAGTCCCACAACCGGTACAACCTCTCGTAAAGGACAGAGTAGTCGTAAATCACCAAGTTGGACTGCGAGTGGATGTAGATGGCTTGGATGTGCTTAAAGTTGGCGCTGCTCAAGTTAGTCGCAAAGAGTGTCAATTTTTCAACAGGGATGGAATCCGGGGTAGTGGCTCCAACACGAATAATCTTGTACAACTCCTGATTCACCAACGTGTTGAAGTACAGACTCGTGTATCCAAGACGGACACGCTCGTCCCTGTTGAGAAGCGACAATATCAGGTTGTGCACTTCTATTGGAAGGTCAGTAAAGCCGGCTGTCATGCTGTAAATATTGTAGATTTTAGACGCTGTAGACTAGACGCTGTAGACTAGACGCTGTAGACTAGACGCTGTAAATGTAGACGCTATACTGTAGACGCTGTAAACGTAGAAGATGACAATCAAAGTATAAAAATTTGCAACAAAGTAGCTATAAATACTGTTGCAGCCAAGCCAAGACCAGGCGGTATACCTCCGATGGTCCCAATTGGTTGCGAGCACAAACACACCACACAAGAAAAAAAAACATTCCTGACCTTCTCCACAATTGGCGCGAACGTTTGCTGGAAAAAAGAAAGCAAAAAGCAAAACCTCAAGGCGTTCGCTCCGACAGTCCGAAAACGAATACCGCTTGTCCACATGTTTTTTCCACCCTGTTCCACATTTGTTCCACAATACTCCGAATACTTCCATAATAGTTGCACAATAAACACGTTCGCTTGTTTGGTGTTCTCCGCCTATACACGAGGGTCTACGAGGGTCTACGAGGGAACTGCGAGCGAACAACGAGCGAAGCGAGTTGTTCGACTAGAAGCCTCACCTTTCGTCTTTTAGCTTAATGTATTCTCGTACTTCTTGCTTTTATGTCTTGTCAACCTGGAACTAGATGTCTGAATACATGAAATGACATGAAAAAACATAAATGTGTCTATTTTCATGTGTCTATTTTTATTGTCTCATCTCTGTATTATGCTATACTTTCTGTAAATTTTCCTTTTTCCCGTTAACAATTTGCTCAATTGTTGCTTGTCTTCACAATTGTTTGATTGTTTGCCAATTGTTAGCAATTGGTAATATTACTCACAATTTCGCTTCGCTCAATTGCTTGCCAATTGCTAATATCACTCGCAATTTCGCTTCGCTCAATTGCTTGCCAATTGCTAATATCACTCGCAATTTCGCTTCGCTCAATTGCTTGCCAATTGCTAATATCACTCGCAATTTCGCTTCGCTCAATTGCTTGCCAATTGCTAATATCACTCGCAATTTCGCTTCGCTCAATTGCTCGGTCAATTCATCCATGCGTCCGTCTTTGCATTATTCAAAAATCTTGTTTCATTAATTGTGTCTATCCGGGTGAACGCATCCGTTTTGCTTAGTGCCACTTTGCGGAGCCTCGTAAAAAGCTTGCCCTTGACCAAGTTTTGGTCAATAAGAGCCACAAAAATATTCTCCACAATAAAGTCATCTATGGCGTCCACGTTCCCAAAAAGTGTGTTTTCCCTCCCTATGGACAACTTGAGCGCAGACCTCACTGCGTCGTAGTCAAGGTTGGAAGGCAGCCCCAGGAAGAGCCACACCTTTTGCACCAAGTTGCGCAAAATAATCAATTCGCTCTTGTTCTTCAACATGATGAGCAAGCCCTCGTCCTTGAGGTACTGTGTGTGCTCGTCGATGCACTGTGTAAACGCCTGGAAATTCGCGCGCTTGATGCTTTGCGTGACAGACTCGTAGATGCCCATGTAGGCAGGCTCCAGGCCGTTAAAGTACGCGTGTCTAATTGCCGCAAAATTCGGGCACTTGCCCACCACAATGCTCACGGGGATAAAGTACTTAAGAATCTTCACCACGTTGCCCGAACTCGGCGGGCATTGCGCCAAACACCACGTCAAGTGCACCAAGCTATCCACAAGCTGGTCCTTGATCAAGTAAAATCGTGAAAGGTGGAACCGGTACTGCATCTGCTCCACGAGGGGGAACGTGGTGAATTGCAAGTTGGCATTGTTCATGTTGGAGAAAACATTGCGGCAGAGTAACGGGTTCCCAATGTTGAAGTACACGAGACACAACTTGTTGCTGATGAACAAGATGAGCTTTTTTTTGACCGTGTTGATGTCATTGATTTGCGACCGTATATGGTTGAACAACTTGAGAAGTACCAGCGCCAAATACGTCAACCGCAGCTTGGCAAAGTTTTCCTTATAGTACAACTGGTGGTCGAGCTTGCTCAGCATGGGGAGAATTACATTGATCGAGTCCCTCACTACATTGCTGAGCAAGTACCCTAGTGCATTGTTGTTGAAGGCCACCCCCAAATCATTGAGGTAGCTAGTGTAGAGATCAAAGGACTCGAGGCAAGACCACGGATTCATCTGGTTCGCTAACTGTATGAAACTTTTGGCAAGTATGCCGAATGCAGGCCACTCGTCATCAAATAGTTGGTACTGATCCATGTTCACAGCCTTGCTGGATGCCCCATTGATACGAACAATCCACTCGTTCTCTTCGGGATTAAGGTTGAAGACATGCGCAAATCGTATTATGCGCTCATCATCGTCAGCGAGCGCACTGATTCGCACTAACTCGTTCAAGTACTGGTCTTGGGCGTCCATTTAAACGCGATGAATGTACGCGATGAATGTCGCAATTTACATGCACTACAGAAAATTTGAGAATCCCCCAGACCTAAACCACTACGATATAGTTACACCATTCATAATAAGCCTTAATCTTGAATAACGTAGCTTAAACGTACAATAACGTATACTTGCTATAAACCTACAGTACTAAAGCTACAGTACTAAAGCTACAGTAACCTACAAGTACAACCAACCATGGACAGAAGGCGAGGACAGGACCTCGATTCAAAGCCGCTCAAGCTTGAAATCAGACTTCTTCCTCCTGGATTGAAGGAAGTTGATTTCCGCGACCAATTGATGAAACTCGAGCCCTCTATCAATGACTTGTACTATGTTCAAGGCAACCAGTATGGGAACTTTAAGATTCCAGTTTACTCACGAGCCTATGTTCAATTCGGCAACGATGATGCCATGATGGCCTTTATCAAAAAGATCAAGGGCGTGCCTTTCCAGGATACGGAGACTGACGACTGGTTCACCCCCAAGCTCGAGAGATCGTTGTACACCAGCATGCCCAGGGCCCCAACTCATGATAATGGGCTGAAGTTTGCGTTGGAAGATAATCACTTTTACCAAAAGTTCCAGGAGTTTAAGCAATCGGGCAAGACGTTTGATCTTGTTGCAATTGAAGATAAAATGAGGAAGAAGAAGAAGATTGAAGAGAAGAAGATTGAGGGGAAGAAGAAGATTGATGAGGTGAAGGAACCAAAGAGGAGGGAGAAGGAGAGGGAGAAGGATAATGGGAAGAAAGAGAAGAGGGAGAAGGAGAAGAGGGAGAAGAGAGGGAAAGAGGAAAAGAAAGAGGAACCCAAAGAGGACAAGAAGGAGAAGAGAGAAAAGAAGCATAAGAAAGAGAAGGAGAGTCAAGTAATAGAGAAGAAGGAAAAGAAGGAAGAGAGAAAAAGAGAGAAGGAGAAAGAGAAAGCGAAAGAACAAGAAAAGAAAGAACAAGGTATAGAGAATCCTTCGAGTTCTCCTCCAAATAAAAAGGGTAAGAAGAAGGAGAAAAGGGATAAGAAGGTAAAGGAGGACCAGGTAAAGGAGGACCAGGTAAAGGAGCACCAGGTAAAGGAGGATCAGAAGGAGTATCAGAAGGAGGACCAGTCCGCTTTAGAGAAAACCCCAGTTTTAGACCCTGAAAATAAGGAGACTGAGATGGACAAGCCTAAAAAAAGAGTAAGGCTGCGTAAAAAGAAGGAGAATGAAGAGGTTGAAGAACAGTCACAGAAAAAGAGAGGTAAAAAGAAGGAGGAGAAGGAGAAGGAGAAGGAAGAGAAGGTAGAGAAGGTAGAGAAGGAGGGGAAGGGCAAGGTAGAGAAAAATAAGGGAGATCAAAAACATCACAAGAAAAATAAAGATCAGAAGGAAGATCAAATCAATCAGAAAGATCACATCAAGGAAGATCAAATCAAAGATCATAAAGATAAAGATCATAATAAAGACCAAAAAGATCATAAAGATCATAATAAAGATCATAAAGATCATAAAGATAAAGATCTGGATAAATCTGTCAAGAGAGGAAAACTGACCAAAAGTAAAAAGAAGGAAGTGAATTCTGAAGAAAAAGATACAGAGACTCCGGGTACACCAAAGAAAAGGTCACGACCTCCATCCAAAAAGTCCAAACCAGCAACACTGGTAGAAAATGCATCGCTATAGTATATCTTAGACTCAATAAATATTGCATCGCTCTTATCTGATCCATTTCTGTTCCCAATAACTTTTTGTCTACAATTGTATTGACACAACTCTAATCCACAACCGTTCCTATCCACGACCCCAAATGATCTTGTGTCAATGTCCACCATTCATCATTCCATCACTATCATTTCATGACCTTCATCTCATGGTTTCATGACTATCATGACTATCATCACATGGCTTCATGACTACTTTCCTTCATCGCTTCATGACTACTTTCCTTCATCTCATGGCTGATGAAATGTTTTGTTGTAATGAATAAAAATGTTCTGCTTTTTGTTTTTTTTTGTTTGGGCTCCAACCTTATTCTAAATTCTCTGTTGATTCGAAAATTGCGTTCGGAAGAAATCAAAACTACCGTTCTGATAAACAATGCAGAATTCACCATCGAATATCAGCCCTTCGTCGCTGTCGGCCTCTTCCCTAAGGTCAGACAAAAAGGGTTCTCTCAACACAATTGAATCGAGCGTCACAAGGCTTTTGGTATCCACAAAGCATTTACTAGAGAGTTTAACGCAGTGGGCGCGACAAGAAGCCGATGACAAATTTGTTTCTGATGCCTACGTGAAACTCGGAAACGACTTCAGATCGGCATCCAGGGCATTCACCAGTGCGGGCGTGGACATTTCGGACCTAGGAGATGTGCCGCAGGCCTTGAGAATTATTTTGGAGGCCGCATTGAGTGAGGCCCCCAGTCAGGAGAACTTGGATCGTTTCTTGCCCAATATCAGAAATATCATCGTGACCCTACTCCAGAACTTGAAGTCAAAGCAAGTCAAGGCAAGGGGCGCTTCCCACGAAAGACAGGGCCAAAGAGTCAAACAAACTGAAGAAACCGCGCGCCAGGTCCTGGCCAGTATGGGGAGACCAACTCCTTCACCCCACCCACCATCTATAGAACTGGCTAGATCACCCACCACATCGGTACCTTCTCCAACTGCACCAAATGTACCGAAACCAAAGGCTCCGCAGACACTCCACTCCGCCAGAGATGACATGAAACCCCCTCGCAATGATGCATTGACCCAGCTCCAAAAGGGTGACGCTTTACAACGGCGTGCCTCAAAGCGTTTCAGCGCATACCAGTATGCAAAGCTCACAAATCTAACGGGACCAAATGGAATACCAAACGGATTGCCGCCAATTGCCTCCGAGTTGAATCAAGAGCCCCGAAAGCCAAGTATTCTGGCTCTGAAATCAACAAAATCAGATACAAAGAAGGAGGTCGACGGCACAAAGGCCGAAAGTTTCATCTTTTTGAAGTTACACACCAAGACAAAACGCGTCAAGGTGACTTTACCGGTGACGTTTGCAACCATAAGGCTCCTTTTCGTGGAGAAATTCGCTTACTCCCCGGGCACTTCTTCGTTCCCAGACATATATATACAAGAGCCTAAAACTGGAGTGTACTACGAGCTAGAGGATGACCACTTGAAGGATATAGAAATTGGCAGTTTGCTCTGCTTGAACGAACCGGATCCACAAACACTCGCATTGAAAGATTTGGAAAAGAGCTTTTCCTCCTTGAACTCAAAGTTCGATACATTATCGTCCCAAATAGCCACGCAGGTGAAGGAGGCAGTGGATAGTATCGAGTTCCCTCAACAGTTGCCGCCGTCCCCGGTGTCTGAACAGTCAAAGAACGACAAACCAAGTCCAAGCTTGCCGCGCTCCACCATGAAGGAATTGGTGGCGGTGCAGCAGGAAATCAAGGTTCTCAGACAGCTCCAAAGTACAAACAAAGAAACAGTTTCTAAATCAGTCAATGCAATGATTGGCAAGGTGAAGGATTTCCAGGAGTCAGGCTTGGAAATATCCAAGGCATCTAATAGAGAATACATGGAGAATTGTCATGTCAAACTTTCCGAAGAGTCCGACAGCTTGCTCACAATGGTGGACGACCTCCAGGATATTATGGAGGCATTGAGGAAGGACGTTGCACAGCGTGGTGTGAGGGTGGGTGAAAAGCAGTTGAAGAATACAACCAAGGAAATCGACGATGCAAAGAAGGCATTGAAGGACATGACTGATTACATTTCAAACGAAAAAACAGTTTGGAAAAAGATTTGGGAATCAGAGTTGGACAAGGTGTGTGAAGAACAACAATTTTTCAATTTGCAAGATGATTTGACCCACGACTTGAAGGAGGATATCAAGAAGATCGAAGAGACATTCCTTTTGATAGAACAGTGTTCTGTGGAACAGAGTAAGCAATCGGGATACAAGAGGAATAAGGTCGTTGCGAATTTGCACATCCCGGAACCGGGCGAAAGTCTCCACAATTTGAAGGACGCGGTCTTGAACGAAGTGGCTGCGCTCAATCCAAACCACGAGAGCCGTTTGGAGGCCATCGAAAAGGCAGAGAAACTCAGGGAGAAGGAGCGTGAACTCATGAAGTTGACAAAGTTCCAAGAAGAATTGGGTGAATTTGTCGATGACGGTAAACTCAAAAAGTCCGGTGGAATCGAGGAGCTCGAAAGGATGAGAAAATTAAAGGACGAGGAGAATCTAAAGAGTTCCTTTGGGGTTTTCTAACCTATTTATGAAGTTGACCACTTCTTCCATGGCCCTTGTGCCACCCAACATTTCCTTCACAAGCAGCTTGAAATTTGCTGTCATTTTGGCCACAATCTCGTCTATGTCCCATTCGCCCTCATTTGTTTCAAGTTTCTTGATGGTGATTTCCAACACCTCAAGCAAAAACAACTTGATGGCAAGGTTGTCGATCTCAACGCCCGCGCTTGAAAATTCACGGAAATACTCCTTGAACCTGTGCACAATTTGCGAATGGCCGTCTTCCACAGTTTGCAACACTTGCAATGCAGTGTGGAAATCTAGGCTGATTGCATAT
Source organism: Kodamaea kakaduensis (assembly GCA_030558435.1). Classification (NCBI taxonomy): domain Eukaryota; kingdom Fungi; phylum Ascomycota; class Pichiomycetes; order Serinales; family Debaryomycetaceae; genus Kodamaea; species Kodamaea kakaduensis. Next base: position 62,138 of record JAJMSN010000049.1, read on the forward strand.
GCTGGTACAAGGTCGTTGAGACAAGACTTGAGGTGTTTGAAGAGGCCACTGGGTGAGTCTACTTTGATGCGCGAAAACAGCGTGAAACCTTGTGAGACCGCGAGTGATTTCGCATCAATGACGAGACCCAAAAATTCAACACTCCTTTTCAGCTGCTGGCTTTTGGAATTTATAACCACAGTTTTTTCGTGGTTGATGTATGCCCCATGACTTGTGAAAACAGGACCGTTAATAATTTCTGTAACTTTAGTAATCAAATTAGACCTCGATGAAACCACTAGAAAGTCGTCCACAACCCGCAAAATGAGCACCTCTTGTCCCAATGAGTCCAGTAAAAGCTCCGTCAATCGGTTGTACACTATGTCGCATATCGTCGACAGTAATGGGAACCCCTGATAAATTCCTCGCCGCCTCCTGTAAATCTTGTCATGGTGGATCATTCTGCAATTGGAAACAGTAGACCGAACTACTTGATGTATTCGATCTCTTGTCAATCTCACAGTTGTCATCTTATCCACGGTAACACGGTCCCTTTTCAGGTCCCTAATCAGGTTTGAAGTTCCCCTAAACAAGTTGTAATCTTGCAACTCGGAATCATCCTTGATGACTGACTTCATCTTCTTCAACTTTCCTGCAGACGTATACTCGGCAAATTGTCGCACATAGTACACTTTATCACCCTTCAAGACCTGCTCAAGACATTCATAGATTTTCTCATGGCTCAATCTATCAAAGCAATGTTTCATATCGAATCTGGCAATGAACAAATCAGGCATTGCCCCATATTCCTTTATCAATGAATTGCGGAACGAGTATATGGCACATGCCACCTCGGACTTGGATGTACATATGGGCCGGTTCGTGAACGACCCATATCTTTCACGCATCAAGTGGCCCAACAATTTCCTCGTTGGCGTGATATAGTTCTGGAGAAAGAAGTAGTGATCCTTTTGATTCAGCCCCGCCTGGCCGAGACGCGTCCATGCCACCCTGCTTGGAACACAGATCAACCTGAGATCTCGCGGTTTAGGAACAAGTTTCGAGAATCCAAAATTGAACTTCTCAAGAGGGTTCAATTCATGTTGGGTCATCTCTTCCTGGCATATTTCGATGAGGTTGTCGTTTGCGTATTGCTGGAACCAATCATCGCAAATTTCATTCCATTTATAGTGCTGAAAGTAGAATACTTCACCTCTCTCTGATAATGTCGGCGAGTCCGTAATGTACCAAAAGCCCTTCAAGATATTGTTTACCACTGTTCCAAATACCCACACCAAAAACTTGGAATACAATTCTTGTCTCTGCAAAAAGTCCTGCTTCGATGTCATACTTTTGGTCTTCCCCAACCATGGTACTTCAGATATCAGCACACCTTCCATGAGGTCAGCAAGGTACAAGGGCTCCCTTTCTCGCAGCTGTACAAACCTTACAATTTTTTTGATAATGACCGACTTATTGCCCACACTACCCCACGCATCCAAGGGAAAAAGAATCCCCATTATGCTCAATACAACTTTGATGACACTCTTTACATCTGTTGTGTTCTCCAAGATATGCTCTTTATCAACACGCTTGGACCCCAATCGACAAAGTATATTCTGGTAGTTGAACTTTCTATTGTTCCGTACCACTCTATCGACTAAACTGCTTAGTTTCCTGAACTTTTTAGCAAGATTCCGCTGGACTGGCACTTGGGTTATTTGCTCCAAGATTGTGCTCTTGTCTTTTGGTAGTAATGATACGATATTCAGGGACTTTCGTGTGCGTTGGAATGATGATGCCTTGGTCACACTAGGTCTTTTGGAGACCGTTTTTGGCATCGAGGTGGCCCCAAAAAGCTGCACCCTGCCATCACCGGCCCCAACATAACCCCTTGTATTCAATAACAAATGCGTGAATTTCCGCTCGCCCAAGAGATTGTAAACCACCTTCCAGAGTGGCTGCGTCTTCAAATACGTCACACTGAAATTTATCCTGTTGTCGTACCTGCTTCCCCTAATGACATTTTTATTACCTTCAATGGTACCCAAATAATCAACCAAGTAATCAATATACTCGTGGAAACTGTAAACCTCTTTGAGCGGTGGAAGTCTCGTTGCTTCTGCACTGTCCTGTATTAAAACAGACCTCATCTCCTCAAGTATTTTGGGCTCCACATTGATTCCTCCATCGAACCCTTCTTTGATCAAGTATTGCTCCAAGCTAGCATTCAATCCTTTATTTTCCATTCAATCCTTTCATTCAATACTTTATTTTCCATTCAATCCTTTCATTCAATCCTTTATTTTCAATCCTTTATTTTCAATCCTTTATTTGCATCGATGGTAGCATCTGTTCGCAAATCTATATCAAATATTTAGCGCACCAACATCACGTGCTCTCATCTCTTTTCAACGGGTGTAAGATGGCCAAAACCAAGCAGTTAGAGCATGTGGACTTGGTGAATGGCGTCTTATACGGACACATGAAGCAAGTGCGATGTTCCAACAAAATAGAATCAGGCACAATTCGAGATTCCCCACCGCTCATTGGCGTTTGGTGCGCCAGCTTCCTGCCCTCCAAGACTCAGAGCGTGGTGGGACTCATCAAAGATAAGGTGACTACCAAGGACCCGAACGCATTATTGCATTTCAAAAGATTCCAGCGTGTGGACGCTTCGAGTATTCGCGGGATCATTTGCTCCAAGGAATTCATTCCACACAAAGAAGACATCAGTGCAGCCCTTACAGAGGGAGGCTTGGACGAATTCGAATTGGACGAGATCCAACTTCCAAGTGTTGCACCGCCTACAAAAGAAATTAGCTCACATTGGTCCGATAAATTCTGGCCCACCTCTTGGAAGGGTGATCCTAACCACCAGTACCTCAATTCCCTAGAGTTTGATATAGACAATGAAAAATTACGCATTTCGGACTTGCTCGATTATTCAAAGGACGTCGGTGTGCCCCACTCCCATCATCTGCCCCTGGTCACCATCATTGCAAAAGAAACCGAAAACCACAAGAACGAGATATTGACTGTGACTTCAAACTCTTCCGACAATCCGTACGAGCATAGTGTCATGAAAGCCATAGAAAACATTGCAGCCGCAGAAAGGTTGAGGAGGCAACAGTCAGAGTCAGGCGAGCGGAATTACCTATGCCATAATTTAATTGTATACACCACACACGAACCTTGTGTCATGTGCTGTATGGCATTAGTACACTCGAGAATCGCAAGGGTAACTTTCATAAAGGAATCCCCAACAGGCGGCTTGAAAACCAACTATCAATTGGGCGACATGGATGGTCTCAATTGGAAGTTTGACATTTGGCAATGGATAAATGACGACCATGCGTCGCTGCTTCAATCACAAACTAGAAACTATTGATTTTAGACTGGAGCTTTGTAGCACTTCTTTTGGCGTCCGTAATCGATGACGGCAACGACTTATCTTGGTTCTTGGAGTGCCGGATGTCGCTCATCTCACTTATCAGGTAATTTATTTGTTCAATCTCATCCTCGATATTCTTGATCAACTCCGTAGAATCATCCTGCAAACTTTCGAGCAAATTCCTCAACTTCTTCACGAGTTCTTCCAATGTTCGTTTGGACGTGGAGGGGTTGAGTTGTTTTTCGGGGGGCACATTGAAGGATGAGTTCACATCTTCCTTGATGGATTCAAGAAGCTGTAGTCGCTGCGACACTAGCTCGCGGTAGATCGCTGATATTAAAGATTTGGGTGTTTCTTTGGGGAACTCCCTCTCGAACTTGTCTAACGGTATTATATCATCCAAGTTGGATCTCGAAACCAAGTACTCATTCAATAGACTGGTGGACTCCATTGTGGAGCGCGTTTTGTGGGTCGTGCGAAACCCGACTTGGAGAAAATCAACACTTTCAAAAACCATCAAATTCCACTTGACCGCCCACAAAAGATGACAATATCGTTTGACAAAACGTCCTACTATGTCCAGGCACTTGCCACCAGTTTGTCCAAGAGGCTTTTGGAAGAGCCGGAGAATTCCATTCTATTCAATATCCAACCCACGGGGAGACAAGCAAAGAGAAACGCACAACAAATAAACTACTCGGAAGACTACATTGATGACTTTGAGATTGAGGACTCCCCCGCAGCAGCAAATTCAAAGCTTTCCTCAACCACAAACTTACTGATACCGACACAACCCCAGGTGCTGAATCCTCTTCAAAACGTACAGAAATTCGCCCCGGTGAAAGCCACTCCTAAAATACCAGACTTTGAAGATGACGCCAAATTAAAGGAGTTGTCCACCAAGGACGATATCCTCATCCCCATAAAGTTAAGCTTAGAAAACCCAAACTCAACCCACAAGCTCGTTGATTTCTTCATGTGGAATATCAATGAAACCTTGATCACACCCAACCAGTTTGCAGAAATCTTGTGCAATGACTTGGATCTCCCCAGCTCAATGCAAGTGCAAATCTCAGAGTCCATCAACCACCAGATCGAAGATTACCAGTACGTCACCTCCTTGAATTTCTCTCCGGAAATTGGTCCGTGCGTGGTCATCATTGAACTTTCCGTAAATTTGAATAAGCAGCTCTACCAAGACAAGTTCGAATGGGACTTGAACCAGTCCGATGTGACCCCTGAAATGTTCGCCCATATCGTGGTATCGGATTTGGGCTTGCCGTTGGAGTTCAAACCCGCCATCTCACATTCCTTACACGAAATCGTTACGCGAATCAAGAAGGAAATTTTAGAGGGCTCCTACAATAACGAAATTCACAACTTGCATTTATTGCGAGGGTTGATCTTTGAGAGTGGGATCAGAATCGCAACTGAATCAAGTATACTGAGCGGTAACGATCATTGGGAACCGACTGTTGAGATATTAACTCCAGCGGAAATCGAGAGGAGAGAAAATGAAAAGATTAGAAACTTGAGAAGACTCAAGAGAGAAAACATGAAGCGTGATTATGATGACTACGGTAGCAAGCGCAGAAATGTTGGACGAAGAAGAAACGATGATTACGACAGTTGGAGGTAATTTACAGTGTATAAAATATAAACTTATTGTGAATTCCATGTAGTACCAAGTAGTTTAAATGCCCCAACCGCTAAAAATACACCAATGAGCAAAAAGTAAGGTCGTACCCGGATTCGAACCGGGGTTGTTCGGATCAAAACCGAAAGTGATAACCACTACACTATACAACCAGGAAGAATTAGCCCGATACGGGGGTCGAACCCGTAGCCTTTTGATATCCTATCTAAGAGTCAAACGCTCTACCGATTGAGCTAACCAGGCTATGAGAAGAGGTCGTACCCGGATTCGAACCGGGGTTATTCGGATCAAAACCGAAGGTGATAACCACTACACTATACAACCTTTTCTTGAAACAACGACTTAAGTAAGCGTACACGAGATTCAAAGGACTGAATTTTCGCTCCCGCCCCCCAAATTCAAGGTCAAATGATACTCTTGAGCTGTTTCCTTTGACTAGGTCAAAGTTACAGCTCTCTTCAACCAATAAATCATATTTTACTACAAATTTTTTACAATATTTTCATGTTCTAACGTTCATGCATTTATACTTAAGGAAGACTCTGTATCCTTCCCATCGCTAGTCTCCTCCTTTTCTTCTGTCAGTTCCACGTTCGTTTCCTCATCTCTATTGTTCCTGATAGTAGACAATTTGATGACCTTCTTTGTGCCAAAAACAAAAACCGGGTGAAATGGTATGAAGATCAACAAGCAGATGGATACCATGAGGGCATCCAAAACCATCAAGAAAACCTCGTTGTAAAATAAGTATCCTCCATATCCCTCCGAAAGCTCCACCAACCTATAAACACACCGAATATAGATCACAATCACAGCTATGTTGAGTGCGAAAGGGAAGTACGGCCAGAGTCTTCTTTTGCGGATCTCAGCGAATTTGGGGTTGTAGAATTGCTCCATTTCTTTCTTGTATGGCTGCACACTTTTCGTGTTGCATAAAAGCCGGCAGAAATTTGCAGCCGATTTTTTTATGGGATTTACAACCTTGTGGTTGTTCCTAAAGTAGAGCCTCCAAAGAAAATCGAACCAGAACCAAAGGAAAACCGTCATCGCTCCCGTCTGTACGGCGATTCCAACAGTCATGGTTATCGTACCTGGCTGTGTGTCGCCAAGTCTTGTGGAGGCAGCAGATGCAACGGCTCCACCAGCTGCTTGCACCAACAACGACACCACATCAATGACGACAAATACGTAAGTGTACCACATGGGTTTGAGGGAGCTGTATTCCCTTCCATGAGCGACAACTAATAGGGCGAACAAGTAGTCCATACCTGCCAAGATGAAAGCAGGTGCTATGATAAGGGCCAAGATTTGCAAAACAAAGAATTCAGTCTTGGAGTTGTCACTGAATGATAACACTCTTGCAAGGAAACCAAGAAACTCAAGCACAGAACCTCCAAAGAAGCAAATGTTGAACCAATGGTATCGAGATTTCACACACATTCCTGTGATGAAAGCTAAGCATATCGCATTGACCACAAGATAGATGATATTCGCTGGCCGGCTCAAATCAGCCTTGTAAAGATTCTGTGTCCATTCAAGGTCCTTCAAATTAAGTGTTGCTTCGTATATTGCCTGGGTAGCAGCAGCAAGATCGGAGCTCGCAGTCGCTGTTTGTAGGACATTTTCTGCACTGATAATTGTAAGCGAAGCTTGGGCCCCACGCATCGCCTGAAGAACGTCAATACGTTCTCGCACACCCGTGACTGTTGCAATCAGCTGAACAGCTTCTGATAATGTTGAGCCCAAAGCACTGGCATGCGTTGGATTCACAGAACTTAGTGTTGTTGAGGCTGGGAATGATGTTGGTGACCACGTTGATTGCATGGAGAATTGTTGATTGAAAGAACTGGAACTCTTCTGGTATTTAAATACATTGCTTCGAGGATATTATTAAAGTTCAAGAGATGATTGGGCCCAAGAGGTTTAAGGTTGTAATTTTCTTGGATATTGGCTGAAAATTTAGCCGTTTACATTTCGCAGCAATTCACAGTGCTTGGCGTTTCTCCGATGAACCTTCATTTTAAGCTGATTTCCGATCGGATCGGTCTTCCAGGTCAACGAAAGAGCACCCAAGATAACTTTGGGCAGTCGATCCTCCAGACGGCCATAGAATCCTCCAATGACGTCATTTTAGACTTTTCGCAACTCAAGAAAAAAGCTGTTGCAACAAGAGTCTTAGCAATTGTTCAAGAAATACTTCGCCATGAAAGTGGTTCGGGGAAGCTGTGGCGCAGTCTTCCCAGTCTAGAACTTCCAAAAGCAAGCTCCCTCCAGGTGTTACCCGGATAACCTCAACATGACCTAACCTCAACATGACCTAACCTAAACATGACCTAACCTAAACAAGACCTTTCAATATCGATGACTTCACAAAGTGCTTTACTGGAATTTCAATGTACCATGTCCACTTTCAACTAAAGTCCGGAACCAAGACTGAGGGGAAGTTTTAATCTTGGAAAATCCCCTTGTGTGGAGTTGCATCTCAAGTCACGTGCCGTGCACAAACGCAAGCCATCTCTTTTTTTTTGCGGCAATTGATATCGGATGCTCTAAGACTAGATGAAGGCAGATCTGTTGGCAGAAAGATGGAGAGTGAGACTCATTCACAGTTTCGCCAATTTTTTGAGCCGTTCTAGAAAAGTCAGTAACGAGACAATCGACTTTATGACGAGGAGCAACTGTGAAACCTGTGGTCAATACAACAGTGATTCACTTATACAAGACACAGTAAACAAGGACCCAAATGTTGGATGTGAGTTTGATTTCAACATATTTTCTGACCAGACCACACTCAGCTCAGGAACTGAGGCTAATTTCAAAACCATTGACAAGTTTAGGGGACCCCCACACTGCTTTTCAGAAAACCATTATCATGGTACGAGTCCCGAGTTTGTCACCTCATTGACAAGCGGAGACGCTATTCTAGAGGCCCTTCTCACCAGCCCCTCAAGTAATAAGAGTTTTCACCAGTGTCAATTTGAAGAACAAGAAGATACAGCCTCAGATTTAACAATCGATACCTTGACTGGCGCAACTTTTCCCTTTAGTAAAATTACACCACAAGACGAGTCGGAAACTCATCCATGTTATCCTTTTCCTGGCGCTGGTCCAAGTTGTAATCAAGGCACCGATGAAAATACTGAAGAACAGTATCTTTTGCAAAGAAAGAACAGTTCTGGTGACAAGTTCATCAAAAAGAACTTGCTTACGCGCACCCCTGACTCAACCTTCAAGAATCTCCTTGAAGAACCACCCTCTGGAGATTATGTGAGATTAGTCAGTGACCCACACTCTTACTATAAGCAGGCGAGCGAGAACGAAGCATCCTTCAATTTCAGCACTCAGATAATTAAAAGATGGAAAGACAAGCTAGTGAATGTGAAAGTCCCGCTCGAATCACCTTACACTTTGAATACCTTGGGGTATTCCAACTTTATTAACAATTCAGATATTGCTATTCATGCCGCTGTGATCAATGTACCCAAGTTGAGAAAACCAAAACGCAGAAAGGAATTGCTCCATAAAAAAGCATTTCGCCAGTTGGCTCCCAGCCCTGTTCCATAATATCAGGAAGCGTTTCTCTTGCGTGGTTGGAAGAGAGGTTTTGTGAACTTACATAACAAATTACGTAATATGCAGACAAGTGCTTGTCAATTTGCTAAGGCTAGTTTCAACCCAGTAGCAAATTATTTACAATTCATCAGTGTCTCTTCCATTCACTATACTCTGTAGAACTATAAAAAACCAAGATTGGAAAAAAGTAGCCTATTCAAGTATCCTATTCAAGTATCCTGACAAACTAGCAACATTACTTTTCCTGATCCCTCATTCTCTTTTCGTGCTCCTGAGTTCTCATGTTCTTCTCATGGGCTTGAGTTCTCATCAATTTTTCATGGTCTTGTTGTTTCATGAGTTTATCGTGACCCTGTTGGTTCATGAGCTTTTGGTGATCTTTGTTGCTGGACATATTGTAATTCGAGGCTACAGAGAAGAGCTCGAAATACCAGCCATATTTATACCCTCTCGAACGGAATAAGCTTCTGATATTTCATCAAGGAAATATGCCGTTCCTTCAGAAAGCGCAAGCTTCCCTCAGTTTCATCCCTTTTCCAAGACGACCATAGAAGTTCCAAGACGACGTCAAGTTTGCTTCGTCAAACCTAATGCTCCACATCAAAAATATGAAGACTATGCAAAATCTTGAAGACAATGCAAACCTTGAAGACTATGCAAATCTTGAAGACTATGCTCTTGAAATTTCGAGAATGAAGCCAAGACAAAAGTCAGTGTTATTGAGGGTCTCCCGGCCACTTGAATCTTCTAATCTGTTGTTCAATTTTGAGAGCTTGCCACTTAAAACTGAAGTTTAATCTTGTTTGATACCAGGATCATATCATATTCTATGCATGAACAGCTCTTGAAAAAAGACCTCGATCGAGACTAGAAGTGTCAATGGAACATATCGCATAGGGTGGGGAAGTGCAGACGACCTAGCTTCACCTCAAGCTTCATGATTTCCAGATCCAGCCATCAGATCTCCTCATAAGAGCCTTTTTAAAACCCACAAATCAAACAGAATGAAATAAGATTCAATTTATTAACTTGCACCAAGTGTTCCATCGTGCATAGGTCCGCCATTTACAAGTTTCTGAGAACTGAGCTCACGTAAATGGGTCAAGCTTGACCTTAATGATGAAAGGATATTCACAGATGCTCAGGGCAGAACCAAGAACTCTCCCATCATTTTAAGTTGGAAGCTGTAATATTGTAATCCAAATGTAGAACCCAATTGAATAAGCCTGAAATTATCCAAAAATGCGTCTAAATTAGCAGATCCCACTCCCAATCCGTATTCCATTCTTTATCTTGAATTTTAATCCCCTAGTCAACTCTTGAAATGATACAACGGGATAAGTTACTTCAGTCAATTGATACAACGGAATATAGTTGCTTCAGTCAATGAGCTGCCAGTGAACTGAATCCATCAAAGGAACAGACACCGTCTGATGTTCAGGTAATGGCCGCCAGTAAACCAAATTTGCTTGAAAGGGCTACCAGCACCCATGTACTCATAGTTGAGCCACTCAGAGTCTGATTTCTTGAGCTACTCAGGATCTGAGTAAGTTGAAGAGTAAAACCACCGACAATCAAATGAAAAGAGTACCACAGCCAGCATGTTATTGACTGGACTCCACGGTGGAATGAAAAGTCTCATGGGAATAAAGTGGTGTCAAGTCAGTCCACCATTGAACCTTTAGATAACACTGACGACCCAATTCCAATTTGATCAAATTGGCCTCGAGCAGTGAGATTCAACAAGCTCGCAGTATTGACCGGCAGTAGACAGAAATGAAGATTTAGTAATCACTTTAGTCATTTTCTTAATTCACTTCGCTCGTCTTGGTTCTTGATTCTCCTTCTTATATCCAACGAAGATGACCTAAGCATCCTTCACTTGATATAAGCACTCACTTGAAGCGAAATAAGTTTGACCATCTCGTTCTCGACCTCAATGGAGCTTTCGTAAGTTGACAAATCATGCAATGGATCCACCATGACGCAATTGACCAACCATTCAACGCGATTGACCAAATATTGATGCCATGACCATTCACTGCTTAAAGCAGACCGTCGTACAAGATTGCATTCAAGTATTACCGAAGGACTAAGTGCTCATCGTCGCTCTACTCTAATTGAGTTTGAAACTTGGCTGATTATTGATTTTTATGTAATCGATCTAGCCTTAGCTCTTCCGATCTGATCAGACATGATTGTCTTCAGATTCAGTTCAAGGTCTTTAGATCCACTTCAACATGTTCTATTGTGTACTCGCATTTTTTTTCCACTTTGGGCCAACTTATCAAGTTTTACTGAAGGCTTCAGTCATCAAAATATGATGGAATTAGAATAAAATGGGCAAGGTCACAAGAGTTCGTACGGGTTGCTGGACATGCAAGAAGCGCCATCGGAAATGCGACGAGGCCAAGCCCAACTGTATGAATTGCATCAAGAGTGGAAGGGAATGTGAAGGTTACGAGATGAGATTGTGTTTCGATACAAAGAAGAGTACAAGCGATAAAGTCAAGAAAGGGAGGCCTCTCAAAGAAGGTACGAGGCCAATCGACGATTTGGCGGTGAATTCGCTCGAACGCCGCCTCAACAATGGGTTCCCTATGATGACCGCCAACCTGATCTCGACAGTGAGTCTGGTATCGGACGGTCCCATATCCAGCATTACTGATAACAGCATGATAACCAAGTATCCCAACGACAATTTCCAGCAATTGAGCTTTGACTTGTTTGAGGACCTCGACTACTTGTTCAACAATGTTCTGGCCAGCAATGAATTCCAAGCGGCCGACACAGCTGCAAATTCCCCCGCCGTAATTGGGTCAGAAAGTACAGTGGGGGACTCATCTATAAAATTGACGTACGAAGAAGAGAATATGATGCTCAAACACTTTTTCAAGAACTTGCTACCTCTCCTCGATGCGCACCCCAATTCGCCGTGGCCCGATCTAGCATTGAAGTACTGTGATTTCGACATTGCACGGTCGTGCTTCATTTCTTTGGCGTGCATCCACTTGTACGAGAGTAAGCGCAACGAGCATTTACGAGCGAAATACGACGGGGCGGACCCTTCTGCCGATAATGTGAGGTACAGCTTTGAGAATTTGCAAGAATACTACAGGAGAGGCATGGCCAACATCAGTTTGGCAATGAACCTGCTTGTGAACTTCATCAACTCCGAGCCCGCCAAGGACCTGGATCTGTCGCTCAAGAAGAAGAAGCAGGTGTCGGCCTTTGTGGTGTTGCTTCTCATCAATGTCCATGTGCTCTTTACTGTTTTGGAGGAGGGCAAGAGCGGACTGGCCCGCTTCTTTTTCCAGATGTTTGCAAAGATCTGCCTGGACCTGGACTTTTTCCAGAGCTTGGTGGAGGAGAACGAAAAGAAAAAGTCCTTGGTGGTTGTTCTACTGTGGTACGACACCGTCACGGCGATAGTGTCGCCCGATTGCAGATTACCCTTTTGCTCCGACCACTGGTACGAATTGAGCAACACCACGTCACCGGACGTTGTCTCCACCGCCAAGATGATGGGGTGCCCCGCAGAAATATTCCAGGCCATGGCCAGGGTGTGTCGCATCAGAAACCTCTTGCACATTGGAGCCCCGTTCCCCACCTTTAAAGAGGAGTACGAGCACACCAAAAAGATGTTGATCAACTACCGTGACTACGTTGATTTCGAAGACAAGGACTACACAAAGCGACTCCGGTGCACACAGTGCTGGGCCATCGCGGTCTACATCACGCTCGAGCGCACCAAAGACGCGGCCTCGTCCACCATCTCCAAACTAGTGCACGAGTTCATTGACATTTATGGGGAAATGGATGCAAAATCGCCCTTGATCACCCAGATGGTGTGGCCCGTGTACGCCGTAGGGTGTGAGTGCAAAACCGCGTACGAGAGGGCGAGAATGTCGGACTTTATGGACGCGCTCTACAACAACGTGCGCATGGGCACCCTCTACTCGCTCAGATACATTGTCCAGCAAGTATGGGCACGTGGAATAACCCAGGAGGAGTACTTGGCCACATGGCTACCCAAGGACGTGGATTACTTGCCGGTGTAACCAACAGCCAACTAAATAGGCAGCAAAAAGCCTTTACGGTTATCTACACTTTTATACCTTCCGTAATATCGTTAAATTCTATACAATAGAACTTGACAACAGTAGTTATCACCCAATTTACAAGCGTCAGCAAGTAAACTTACAACTTCTGCATAGCAGCAATGTCGGTAGACTGGACGTGGTCCTCATCCTCCTCAATCTCGGCCTGCAAGTCGTCCAAGGAAACAGAGTCCTCGACAACCAAGTTGATCTGCAACTTCTTGATACCGAAACCAACTGGGATCCACTGGTGGGCACCCCAGACCAAGCCCTCCTTCTCGATAGCCTTGACGTTGGCCAACAACTCCTCCAAGTTGGTCTCGTCATCCCATGGCTTGACGTCCAAGGTGACAATGGACTTGGCAACTGGCTTTGGACCCTTGGCAGCCTTCTTGGCAGCGTACTCAGCCAATCTCTGCTGCTTCAACTTCTCAGCCTCCTCATCAACCTCGTCGTCGTCGGAACCGAACAAGTCGACGTCGTCGTCCTCCTCGGCAGCGGCAGCACCACCAGCTGGGGCCTTGCCGGCTGGCAAGTCACCAAACTCCTCGGTGAAAGAGGCAATGTGGTTGAACCATCTGGAGAACTCTGGGAACTGCTTCTGGAAAGCCTTGTAGACAGACACATCAGCCTGGGTGGCAGCAGTACTGTTTGTTAGTAATTGTCGGTCATTATGCCGCAACCAAAAAGGATAGTCAGGGATTTTATTTAAATCTTCTTTGTCACTCATACGGTGGGTCTTGAATCCACCTCATAAACACGGACCAAAGATTGAAATCATCATTTATCGTTTTGTGGTTTGCTCGACAAGCACGTTGCAATTGAAAATTTTGGTGAAAATTTTTCACTGGTGGGCTTCAGTCACGGCTGTAGATTCAAAACATACCCGTCGATGTAGGACTTGTCAACCAAGAAGTCGTTCAATGACTTGATGGATTCAACTTTGGAGAAGTCAGTGAAGGACATTTTAATTGTGGTGAATGAAAAAGAAAAAAAGTGTGAAAATATTAGCTACTTCCACTTGTTTATATAGCTTTTTTTTTAGGCCCTCGCTCATCGTGAAATCAAGACATTTGTTGGCCACATTTAGAACGTCGCGGAAAATTAACACGACATTTTTTTCCTTAGGGCATCACAGCTCGGCCGCGTAAAATTCAGCATGGCCGGGTAACTCCAACCATCTCCAATTTGCAACCTCGCCGTGCCGTTATGTAAGCTCATTCCTCATTTCTACATCTTGCACTTACATTGCACTTACATTGCACTTTTCACATTGCACTTTTCATTGAAATCCCTACACTACACCATCTTCTCTCTTTAAAACTACTTAAACTTCCAGTGGGAACCCTCAAACGATGCGTAGCATGCGAATTCGTTTTGCAACTTGGTGTGCTCTGGCACGAAATCCGTCATGTGCACTCCCGGATACGCCTTTTCGATGACAGGGGCCATTCTTTCACCCGTGCACGAGATCAACCTGTACTTCAATGTCCCATCGGCGTACTTCTCGGTGTTGTCCTTGACGAGCAAGTTGTGTGCTGCCTTTGCGGAATTCAATTGGCAGTTTTCCTCCAAAAATGGAGGGTCTATTAAAAGCCGGTGACACTTGTTCCTCAAGATGTCGGGAATTTGGTCGGGCTGGTTGTAGTCGTAGAAAAAGAAGTGGTCCTTCCCCCCAAGAACCTCAAACCTCTTGTCGTATTCCAATAAATAAATGTGCTTGGTGGGCACTTGTTCCGACGGCATTTTGGTGATGGCCGCAAATACCGACGGTGCACTCGCAATTGCAATCACAGTATCGGCATCGGCGCCTTCCAATATGGCCTTCGCAAGCGTTTCCGCAGTCAGGTCCGCATACCAAAATTGTGACAACTGCCAGTCCTCTTGAAAGTCTTGGATCGAGATTGCTGGCGCCTCGGGCTCTAGCGAAGCAGCCCTCTTCTCCGCAACTTCAACGAGTTTCTGGAATTTTTCCGCGCGTTGTTTTTCCTCCTGCTTGAATTCTTGAAGTGCGGCGAGCGCGTGTGCTGAAAGGGTGAGTTCGTCGTCCGAGTCCATTCTGGTGATGTTCACTGAAGAGCAATCGCCTTTTCTTTTGCTACATACACAAAGCAAAAAAAAAGAAAAAAAATAATGACTCCTAGGCGGTTCGAACGCCTGCATCTTTACGATAGTAGAACTTGAGTCTACCGCCTTAACCACTCGGCCAAAGAGCCATTTTATAGATATTTTAACTAAAAATGACGTCCCCATACGGACACTGCACATTTTGGTTCCACAAAAAATAAACAAATTCAAATACAAGATTTACCACAACCATGCTGTTTTCATGCCCCCCGTCGGAACTTGTTTCCTACATACTGGAAACGCTTTCCTTCCTGGGCCAACACGGCTTGAGCCTCTCGGAGTTGTGGGTTGTTGTATCCAAGTATCTTGCGGGAGAGCGCAACTCCAGTACCAAGCAGGAACCAGATACAGCCCAAGACATCGATGCCTTCCAACAACAGTGTATATGGCAATGGATGTTTTTCTCGTCCGAAGTCGAGAATTCTTGGTCCGTGTACGTTGAACTCAATGGGAAACCCTTGGTGATCCACCCCAGCTACAACGAATTTATCAAGGCCTCGGGCGACCCAGATGCAATCAGAATAAAACCCACCGCAGACACACAGTGGAAGTACCTCACAGGACTCGAGCCTTTGAAGAAGCTCAAGCAGCAGTTGGGAGAAAAGCCATTGGAGCTTCTTTGCGTGATTGCCAAGCACGGCAGTGAGGGTATTCTATCACCAGACTTGGTGAAGGAAGCCAACCAAGATCCCCGTTCATTACCCTCGAGGTTCAAGAAATTGGAAGAGATGAATCTTGTTGTGAAAACCAGTGTCTACAGTGATAAAGTACGCCAGCACACAAACCATCTTGTGCACATCAAGTTTGCCCAGCAAACGACCGCAGTAGCATCGAGTGATTTGACCACCTCCCGAAGATCCTTTGCGCTCAAGCAGCTGATTGTGAACTCGGCCAAAAACGCCCCGAACCAGCTCCGAGGATTCTACGACTTGAAGGTCGAGCTCAATATGGCCACCAAGGTCACCGGTAGTAAACTCTTTGGAGAAATCGTGGAGTCGCTCCGCAAACAGGGATACATAGAAAAGGTGATGGTGAAGGATGCCATATCAGACCAGTCGGTGTACTCAATTCGCTACTTGAAGGACTTGCCCAAAGATTTCAACACGGGGAGAGACTATGTGGAACTCTTTTCCTCCGATACCGTGTCCGACTCACTGGACACCACGAGCATACCAAGCCCTACAAACGACGAAAACACAGAGGCATACCCATCATTCAACACTTTTTTCCCCACAGTGAGCCAAATTTATCAATCCATCGTGAATAATGAATCGGGGATCACATCAAAGGATGTGGTGCGCAACATGTCGGGAGTCTCTGGATTCAGGCCATGGGTGCGGCTCTTGGATAATTTGGCGAGTTATGTCGTGGACGGCGACAAGTTGTTGCCATTGAAACAGTACCCTGACTTTTACGACGACATATCCATTGTCCGCTCATTCGATTTCGAGGGCAAGTTCAAAGTGTACCGCTACTATCTCAAATTGAGCCAAACTGACAAAACCCCAAAACCGCACAAGGCCAAGAGACCTGAGCCGGGCCAAGTGGTGAACAAGTCTCTCGCTGAATTGACAGAGAGCCTACACGTTCCCCTCGATAAGGTGGCCAATGGCCCGTTCATCAAGACAAAGAAACAGACCCCTGTACAACCAAAGGCGAAGAAGCGCGCGACACTGACATCCAAAAAACAGTCCAAGAAACAGAAAACAGCTGGTAATGGGTCCGAACCAGACTTGAGTGTGCTGACCGAAATCCCTTCAAACGAAGTAGTGGTGAAGGAAGAGGTACCCGAGACCTCGGGGTTGGTGTCTCTTGAAAGCATACAGCCCATTATCCCTGAAATCGAGGAAACCCGAAAGAAGGTGCGCACCAAAAGGTCTGTGGTGAGCTCGGGGTCGATGAAGGGACAAAAGAGGAGAAACGAGTTGTTGGAAATCATCAAGGACTTTGGGGGTGTAACGTACACAACAGCACGCTTGTGTCGGTTTTTGGATCAGAGATTGGGATTGAACACCATGACCGACATGAAGACGTTGGCCAGGGACATATTGATGTTGGTTTCCTCGAACGACCTCGAGGTCCGTGACGTCCAATTCCAAAAGTCGGGGAAGCTCACATCGAGAAAACTCTTGATCCTCAATGACCCCAAACTCCGTCCCACCGAGTCAAAAATCAAGGAAGTGAGACAGCAATGTGTCAGTGACGTTGGAGACCGGCCACTACCGGTGGAGGTGAGAGTGATTGAAGGTGAGGTCATGCTCTATTTGAGTAAACTGAAAAAGAAGAAGGGCAAGGACCGCTTGGGATCCCTAGACACACCTGTACGTGAAAAGAAGCCCAGGAAGAAGGCAGCCACCAAGAAATCAAGCACTACTCAGGTTGAAGAGAAACCCACGGAACCGGATAACCAGCTCCCCATATATGTCTCCAAGAAGCACCGGCGTAAGGTACAACCGAGGAAACGGCAGGAGAAGAAGTCCAATGGCGAGCAGAGAAGAGTCAGGTCCGTTTATAAATTCGACAAGGCGGATGCCACCACATTGTTCCGTGCGATTGTCATTTCCAAGGCTCTTCGCAGAAAGGTGATCAACTACGACGAGATTTCACGCTTGTTTGGCGGCATGGACGCGAAAAGCATCAAGCAAAAATGGTCTGTGGTGCGCAAACTGGTGGGTGGATTACAAGCCGTCACCAAAGGTATAGGCGAGTTTGAAAAGATTGTTTTGAAGGGAATTGAAGACGATTTGGTATCGGCAGACGACTTGGAAAATATCAAACTACCATTTTTCCTCGACTTGTGGAAGGATGCAGATGAAACTATATTGGAGAGTGATGTCGACAAGACCCCCTTGTATTCGACAGTCGAGGAGAACTTGGACGAGTACAACAGGATCGAGGCGGGTGAGGCTGGAAGTGGTGATTTGTTTGAGCGTCTCGAGGACAATTCCATGAGACAAAAGGAAGAGATGCTCTCTTGTGTACCATTCTTCTTGAATGATGTCAACTACCAGATAGTACCCAAACCACACGATGAATTGCGCACAGTGTTGAAGGCGATCTTCTCCACACGCGAGGAGAACTTTTCGGCATACAGGGTAAAGATGATTCTTGCTGCGTTTGGTGACGAGGCGACACACGAAGCATCCTCAGCATTAATCAAAGACAAGGAGATGATATACTATGGACAAGATGATGCCGATTCCAAGTTCATGCTCACAGACAAGGTGCACAACGCCCTCAACCTAAAGATATCCAGCAAGATATTCAACCAGGCTGCAAAGTTTGAGGACCAGCTCCTGTCCATAGTCAACTCGTTCAAGGGCTTGATCCTCTCACAGAACGTATCCAATGGAGACATGGCGCTGTTGATGCAATTGCTTTCGGGGCTCTCGGTGCAGTTGATCCACGTGGACAAGACCTACAACTTTTCGGGCTACGAATCCAGACTCATTGACAAGGAAAAGTTGTCGTGTGACATGGTTGTGGTGGGGAAGCAAAAAGTGGAAGAAGAGCACAAATCCATCCCTGTTCCAAGCGGCAAGGCGTGCTCGCATATATGGCTTGACCTCAACGGCAGCATAAACCAAGAGTTGTGGATCAAGATCATCCACGTTGTGCTATACCACGTTCATTTCCGGCCGGGGATTCCGCGTGCAGTCATATACTCCAAGCTCCATACTGTGCTTGGATTCAAGGACTTTGAATGCGTTATCAAGTGGTTGATTGAAATGGATTGTATAGAGGAGGGCAAGCACACCGGATTATGGACCACAGGGAAGTGGTATACTGTTTTGGGATATTAAGAAATAGCGAATAGTGAGGAGAATGAGGGAAGAATGAGAGGAGGAAGAGGGAAGAATGAGAGTGGGGACGATGAATAATGAGCCCGTGTGTATTTTAATTAAAAGTTAATGAATGCTAATATTGTATGAATGTTCGATGGTTGAATGTTGAATGTTAAATATATTTGAATATTCTTGAAGCTTGAATGTATTTTAATATTCTGTTTGATATTCGATTTAATATATTTGATGCTCACATCTCGCTTCGCTCGATTGTTCGCTCGATTGTTCGCTCGATTGTTTGAATCAATTTTTCGAGATGAGATAAAAAAATATACGAGATGGGTTTGGCAGGCACCAAGGTTAAACAACGATTTGGGTTGGATCCGCGCAACACAACGTGGGCCAATGACACCTCACGGTTCGGCCACCAGTACATGAGCAAGTTGGGGTGGAAATCTGGAGAAGGGTTGGGGTTGGTATCGCATGCGATGACCACCCACGTGAAGGTACACATCAAGGACGATAACATGGGATTGGGAGCTCGTCTTGCCAAGAAGCAAAAGAAGGATGGAGTTGAGCAAGGAGATGCGTTTGGGTTGGATCTGTTCCAGCGTCTTCTTGGAAGATTGAACGGGAAAGAAGAAAAGATTAACGATGAGTTGGATAGACAGAGGAAAGAGAAGTGGATGCAGGGAAAATGGGGGATGCACTTTGTCAAGGGTGAAGTTTTGAGCAGCACTTGGGACGCGGAATCCAAGAAGTTGATATCGTATGGAAAGAGAAGTAGAGAAGATGATGATGAGCCATCAAAGAGATTGAAGGTGGATAAGAAGGATAAGAAGGAGAAGGATAACAAGGAGAAGAAGGATAAGAAGGATAAGAAAGAGAAGAAAGAAAAGAAAAACAAGGATGAGAACATAGATAAAAAGGAGAAGAAGGAGAAGAAAGATAAGAAAGACAAGAAAGATAAGAAAGATAAGAAAGATAAGAAAGACAAAAAGGACAAGAAGGACAAGGAGAAGAACGAGGACAAGGAAAAGACTAAAGAAAAGCTTTTAGCTCAAGCGCCAGAGAAGGCCATAGCCACAAGGCTCACGGCGCGGTCCAAATGGATCAAGCAAAAACGCGCATCGGTTATGGATGCCAAAGCATTGAATGAAATCTTTATGATTTCAGATAATTAAACTTATAGAATTTTTTCACGGAATAAACGGAAATGGTAGTTTAGGAGTAGTTTCGGGGTAGTTTCGGGGGTAATTTCGAGTCTAAATTAAACTTTTTCGCTTGTTTCATGATTCTAAGGATCCCCTAGTTTTTCATAAATTTCCATAAATCTTGATAAATTTATGACTTTTCCTAATTTGTCTAAATTATTCCTATATTTTTGTCTAATCATACTCCATATTTTTATCTAACTCCATATTTTCTCTCCTTTCTCCATATTTTCTACACTGAATACCTAATTCTTTATTACCTTTTACATGCTTACTCAAGCAAGATTGCAGACAAACCGCCCACAAACGCAGTTGCAAGGAATGAAACAAGGAGCACCTTGCTCTTGGAGACAGTGAGGGTCTCACCGGAACTCTTCTTGGCACCGGAGGAAGAAGAGCCACTGGCAGAAGAAGAGCCGCTGGAACCCTTGTCGCTCAGTCCACTAGCACCCCCACTGGTTGCAGAGGAGATCTTGGTGGAACAGGAGGCGTTGGACTTGGCGCTCTTGTTAATGGAGGCAGAGCCCTTGAAGTCACAGGCAGAGGAGGACTTGTCCTGGGCCTTGTAGTACTCGTTCAAAACAAAAGACAACTTGTCCTTGGAAGAACAGAAGGAGACCGCACCGTAAGTACCGTTGGTACCGTTGGCAGTGATGGCGGAACAGTCGATCTCACCACACACGGATCCGTACAAGTCGCCGTAGTCCTCCTCGTCGACATCACTCGAAACCACACACTCGAGAGTCTCGGCGACACAGTCACACAAGTCCAGGTCTGGGGTTGGTGGCAAGGAGGAGGAGGCTCTCCAGGTGGCAGCAGAAGCAGGACAGCTCAAGGTCTCGGACTTTTGCGCAGAAGCAGAGGAGGCCTTGGCGTAGGATGGAGAGATCTTGTTGATCTCGGAGGAGTAGTACTTGAAGTCATCCAAGGTGGAGACAGAGTCACCCTTGACAGAAACCAAACCGTACTCGTTAGCTTCTTCAAAGTACATGTAGACAATACCACCAGACCACACGTCGGTCATCTTGTCAGAAAAGAGAGTTCCAACTTCAGTGAACTTTCTTGGTCTGTCAGCATTACATCCGTACTCAGAAAAGAAGACGGGAATGGTCAAGTTCTGGTACTCCTTGGTTCTGTCCTCGTATCCAGACGACTGGAAGGTGGAGTCACCACACCACTCGTACATGTTGATACCGAAAAAGTCAGCTCTCTCCTCCAAGCTACCACAAGAGAAGTAGTCGGCAATGGCAATTCTGGTGTCCTCGTCATCGTTAGAAGAGTATCCAACAGGAATCGATCTGTACTTTTTGTCGCTGATGTACTTCTTGGTGTCTCTAATGGCGGCCTTCACGAAGGCAGAAGCATCGGTGTTGGACTTGTTGTTAGTGACCTCGTTACCAGCAAAGAAACCCAAGACATTGGTGTAGTTGTGGAACTTGTCCACAACATCGGTGTATCTCTTGTACAAGTCAAGGTCCCAGGATGGAGAGTCTCTGTTGATGGACTCGTCGGGCTGCGACAAGTCGGCAATAATGTAAATACCGGCGTCACTAAGGGCTTGCATACAGGCGTCGTGGTCCAAACTGGTGTTGAGGGCATACACACGCAAGGTGTTGGTGTTGG
Organism: Kodamaea kakaduensis; assembly: GCA_030558435.1. Lineage (NCBI taxonomy): Eukaryota > Fungi > Ascomycota > Pichiomycetes > Serinales > Debaryomycetaceae > Kodamaea > Kodamaea kakaduensis. Next base: position 83,590 of record JAJMSN010000049.1, read on the forward strand.
CCATCTGGAAGTACTTGATATCTCTCTTACATGCGTCCTCGTCGGCAAGTGGGTCGACAAAGGAAGTGTCGGAGCTGTTGGCAGTGTTCTGCTGGTAGGCAATACCTCTCATCAAAAATTGCGAGCCATTGTTTGTGAAGAAGAACTTGTTGTTGATCACCTCGACGGCAGGGGTGTTGGTATTCGAATCGTCACCAAACACGCCCGCGAAGAGGGTTGCGAGTAAGAAAAACGAATGGATTTGTGCAAACATTTGCTTTGAGGGTGTGCAAGCCGGCTCAACTACGGAATCCCCATATATTTATACTTGGGCGAGAATTGCAAACAAAAATAGACGCCAGCATTCCTCTCGTGGTGGAGCTCATAATTGCCCTTCTCCATTCGGCAAAACACCTGAAAAGAAAAGAGGTGCCATTTTTCGTGATAAATTTTGATCTCAGGCAGACACAAAGAAAAAGAAAAGCGTACCTGTTCTGGAACACCTGCCAGGCACCATGGCCACACACCAACTCCAATCTCGCACCCATTTTTGCACCCATTCAGCCGTTCCTTGGCCCTGCCCAAAATGCTGGGCAAACCTGTCAAGACATTCATCGTTTTGAAATCTCTTAGCATCGTTTGTACGTTCCTTTTTCCCACATCGTTACAGATTTAGATGGTGGTTTTGGACCCTTGACGTGTTTTTGTACGCGCCGGCAAGGACATAATATACAAAAACATTCAATTATAAGGTTGGGTGACGGCCGGAACTGAGTAAGGCGGACCGCGTAATTTCCCCTGCCATTTCCAAAATTTACACAATGTAGATTTCTCTGGATTTCTGTACAACTCGCACCTCTACGCCCGCGTCTACACCAGTTCGTCAGTTGGGTGGATCGCGTTGCTCTGAACCATTGACGGTTTTGTACGTTTTTGTACCTCATTATTTAGTCGTCTGGAAACGTCACATTGTCGTTTGCGTGTCAGAAAAGTGTTCCTAACAGCAGCACAGCCTCCATGTGGAAAAATGCTCTGACACCTCATTGGCCCATCTTTGTGGCCAGGGGGGACGTATTGTTACCGAACAATCGAACCTTTTGTCATCTGCCCCAGATCCACCCTCTTCACCATGGACTACGTCATTTCCCCCATACTTTTGTGAAACTGTAACCCAAACTTGCTTTCTCAGTGTTCTTACTTCCCTAAGCCCCATGCCCCTATACCTTCAACATGCTGCACACCTCCTAAAGCAGATATTATTAGCATATGCTGGAATTGAACCCAGGCCCTGTAGATCACGATCAAAATCAATCGGATCCAATCGAAATCCAAGCTTAAACTAATCACACCACTAGCACAGCCAACGTGTGTATGACCAGTAAGGGTCTCGAAGCCATTTTGAGCGATGTACCGTTTCAACGGTGTTCATTGTCAGACTGTAGAGGTTTTTGTCTTTTGTCTTGCATGTCTTTTTCTCATGTCTTTGTATGTCTTTTTCTAATGTCTTTCTTTGAATGTCTTTTTCTTATGTCTTTTCTTCGTATTCTTGTCTTTTTCTTCGTATGTCTCTCTCTTTGCATGCCTTTCGATGTCCTTCCCTGTACTTTCTTTTTATGTCTTTCTCTATCTCTCTATCTCTCTATCTCTCTCTTTCTATGTCTAATATTTGCCTTCCATGCCATGTTTGGTCTTTTATCCTCTAATCTCTTTGCATGTCTTCTAATCTCTTTCTTGTATGTATTCTTGTTCTTTATGTTTTCTAATTATCTGCTTATTTCTGTCTTCTAATCTCTTTGTATGTCCAATCTGATTATATTTCTGTCTTAATCTTTGTATGTAAATATCTTCTTATTTCTGTTTGTGTCTGTCCATTTGTCTTTTGATTACTTTTTGCAGCCGCTCACAACATGTTCTTATTACCAGCACTTGTAGCGCTCACCAGCGCCCGTGAATTTCTACATGCCCAGCAGGAGCATGGTTCCTATGTAAACCCAAACCCCCGTCCTTATGAGCGCTGTGGAGCTGAAGATCTTGTCACTCTTTCTGGGTGTTGCAACTCCGTCTTGAACAAATTGGACGACTGTAAAGCCGACGATTTGGCCTGTGAGTGCTGCGCGCTCCAGAGTATCAAGCTGGACTGCTACAGCCTATGTCCCGGGAACCCCAGTGCAAATTTCCTCAGTGTTCTCTTGAATGACTGCTCCCTGTTGAACGATGTCAACGCTTGTCTGTTACCTTTCAAGAAGATGGACGATAATCTTGTCAAGACCCCTGCTGTGTCTCAGGAACAGCTAGATGCATCCTTTAGTTCCGTCGTCAAGGGGACCGAGGGGGACCCTGAGGACTCGCAACCCATAGATTTGCTTTTCGATTACGATGATTTCGCTTTGGAGAGCACTGTCCCAACCCCTGGAACAGATCTTGCCCCTGCCAGTAACTCAAGTCACCTACACAACAAAACTAACGTTACCATGGTGAATGAATCCGCTTCGCCAACAGTTATATTTAGCCTCTTTGCTGTTTTGGTCGCTGGTATTTGTGCCTTCTTTTAACAAATTGAAGTAAACTGGATGCAATCCAGTTTGCTTCCAGCTGTTCCAGCTTGTTCCAGCTTGTTCCAGTTTGTTCCAGTTTGTATCCAGTTTGGCAGTATCCAATATGGCAGTTTCTACTCGTACTTGTCTCTTCAGTTACTCAGTATTCTAGTTCAGTATTCTAGTTCAGTTTTCTAGACCCTTTCTAGTTCACTCTAGTTCAGCCATTCTAGTACATTCTAACATAGTTATTTAGTTACTGTCTAGTCTACTTCTCTAGTACGTTAAGTAGTAAAAGTCTAATTGTTCTTTTCTGTATTGTTTTGTGATTATCTAAGAATTGTATAATGATTACCTAACTGACTGCTTCTCTGTTTTCTTCATCTTTACGCATCTTCTTTATCTGCACTTCTCCACCTCACCCTCCACCTCACTTCTCCACTTCTCTCCAATTCTCTCCTCTTCTCTACTCCCCCATCTCATTCATCCAATCTATAGTATACTTTATACCTGTCTCCAAGTCCACCTCTGGGGTGTACTCCAAGAGTGTTCTTGCCTTGCTGATGTCATGGTAACGGAACGCCGTTGCCATCTTCACTCTGAACGGCGTGAGTCCCGGCTCCTTACCCGTCAACCCCGCGAAAACTTCAGAGAGACGGGCCAAAACCATCCCCAATGGCCTGGGGAACACAATGTTGCGGGGCTCAATGATCCCGTCAGCCTTCCACACCGTGCGTGCCAATGTCCAGAAATACGTTGGCGAGTCGTTGGTGACAATGAACACCTCCCCCGCGATTTGCGAGCTCACAAGCAACTTCTTGGCCGCGAGCACATGCCCATCAGCAACATTACCAGCATAGGTCCAGTCACAAATATTGTTGTTGTCACCCATCTGGAACTTGGACTGCCCCAACCGCGCGGCCGCACGCAACCCAGGCACCAACTGGCGGTCTCCGGGACCGAAAATACCCGAGGGACGGATACACACCGTCCTCAAGGTATTGGGATCATTGGCCTCCACAACCAAGGTCTCTGCCCTCGCTTTGGTTTCGTTGTACTTGTCCATGTGGGGGGAGGCATACGGCCACGTCTCGTCGGCGTTGATGATGTTTTCTCCATTGAAAATCACACCGGCAGACGACGTGTACACCATCACCAGAACGCCCGTCTTTTTACACGACGCGATGACATTGGCAGTGCCCTGCACATTCACGCGCTCGTAGAGCTCGTCGTTGTTGATGTTGGCCAATGGCGACGCAGAGTGGACCACGACGTTGGCCCGGCTTTTGCGTATGGCGTTCTCCATGTCTTGTTCCAGTGTAATGTCCCCAACAAACACCTCGATCTGCGCAGGATTGAAGGTGAAGTACTTGGAGATCTTCTCGGGTAATGGCCGTATGTCAAACACAGAGATGGTGGCATGGGGGCATTTTCTGTAGAACTGCTCGATCATATGGAGACCGAGGAAGCCTGAGCCTCCAATGAGAAGGACCGATTGGACAGACATCGTTTAGAATACGAGGAAAAAAATAACCAACAATCGAACGAACAATCGAGCGAATGCGAGATTGTTCGCGAGATTGTTCGTGAGATTGAATATGAAAAGAGTCAAAAATAATCAATATAAACATCATCAATGACATTCTCGATGGCTCAATCAAATTCTCGATGAATAAATGCACAATCAATGATCAATCAAATTCTCAAACTCTCAATCATCAATCTACTCACTCTGTTTATCTACACTTTATCACATTACATTTTCTTCCTACTTCACAATCATTACCATCCTAGAGTTCTTCAACCTAGGTTTAAAAAGCAAACATGGCCTTGTACTCAGACACCTTTTGCAAATCCAACGCAGTCGGCACAGGCTGCACTTTTGGAAACTCAAATGCATCGTTGGTCCCGTTGGGCACGGAATGAAATGTCTTCTCTTTGGGTGCCCCAAACGAAAAGGCAGGTGCAGGCTTGAAGGAGGTAGAAGTCGTACCAGTGGTAGTAGAAGTAGGACCAGTGGTGGCAGAAGTGGTACCGGTAGTGCCAGTAGAAGTAGTGGTACCAGTAGTAGCAGTATTAGTGGTACCAGTAGTAGCAGTATTAGTAGTGGTAGCACCAGTAGTACCCGAAGTAGGAGTAGTTCCAGAAGTACCAAAAGTACCAAAAGTAGTACCTGTAGTACCTGTAGTACCTGTAGCAGAAGTAGTAGTAGCACCAAAAGTACCACCTGTATTAGCACCACCACCACCACCACCACTGGTGCTGGTGGTGCTTCCCTTACCCTCATAACTAAAGTTGAACGCTCCCTTTGGAACCTCTTCCAAAGGCTTCAGTTTATCAAAACACATCGTCTTGTTTATATCCTTTGCACTGAGCTGTGCCTTCTTGAATCTCAGCGACCCGTACGGGTTGCTGAACTTTTTACCCGCCGCCAACGGCTCCGACTTGTCTTCCTTTTCGTCCAACACCGAAAGCAACACATTTGCAGTCTCGCTTCTGGGTTTCTTGGTACTTGTGGGCGCAGGCAGAACCGATGTGCTTTGCACGGGCGCGCTTCTCTTCTTCAAGTTCGGGGTCCTTATCCTTGTTTTGTACGGCGAGGGCAACCCAGAGAACTGGTACACTCTCTTCACAGACGGACGCTGGCCCGAGAAGCTATTGTTGATGGTATGGTACACGGGAGTGTAGTCGGGGGTCAGACACACCGACGTGTTGGAACTGCGGAACATGTTGGGCATGGTGGTGTTGGACTTCAACACCTTTTGCGTGTTGGGCGTGAACACACGCGAATCATTCTCCCCAACCATCTCACGCGTGGTGTTGGCAGTGTTGGTACCTGAAACAGTGGACTTGTTGATGAGCAGCAACACTCCTTCGTACTCGACCTGCGAAAGAGGCTCGCCGCCCTTCAGCTCAAAGAAATGCGAAAGTATGTGGTTGTTTTGCGCCTCTGCTTGTGAGTTGTACGAGCCTGGCATCCGCTGCTCAGGGTACTTGAACACGCTCAGTGATGCCAGTGAGGTGCGCGAAAGCTTGGGGGGGGACTTGGGTGTGAAAAAGCTCTTCACTTTGGAAAAGAGACCGGGTTTGGGGTACGGCTCAGGCCGATTCGTCCTCCCATTGCGTGTGACCCTCTTGTTATCCATGGTAGCAAAAATATCGAAAAAAGATCATCGAAAAAAGAACAATCGAACAATCGAGCGTAACAATCGAGCGTAGAGAGATTGTTCCAAGACAAGACAGACCAATCAAGACAGAACAATCGACCGCAGCGAGATTGTTCGATAATCGTGATTACCCAATATTAAAGCAGGTTCTCTATAATCGATATTGCTCAGAAATAGTAAGCTCGGTAAAATTACATTTTTTGATGGAAGTTGAGGTCATTAGCCATTCAGTCATGTGAATTGAAGGGAAAGAATCCACTAGTACTGCCATGATTCCAAAACAACGGATTCGTAGAAGTGATTAATTTGTTTTAATGTATCACTTTTGACTAGTCGTATTTCACCAACGACTCACTAACAAGACTCACTATCAAAGCTCACTAAGCGGACTATCAAAGCTCACTAATCAGACTATCAAAGCTCACTAATCAGACTAATCAGGCTCACAATCATACTCACTCGAATCACTAATAAAACTCAATTCAACCTTGACTCTCCTATTCCTTCACCTTTTGCAGATTACTTGCTCTGCTACTGAATGGCAGAAAATTTCTTTTTGCTACATTTTCGCAGCCATTCATCATGGGTTGCGAATTCTTTTGTTCTGTAACTGGGTTCCGTCTCAATCGAGCGAGCGAGATTGTGTCCAGCTGACAAATCAAGGGAGAACATCTTCACAGAACATCTCCATATCACTTACTTTTGAATTTTCATTACTCAGTGACTTTATACTTTGTATTTGTTAGTGTTAGTCTCTTCTCTTGCACTGTTTCTTCTACTATCCACTCTCTCTTCCTCTCTTCCACTCTCTCTTCTCACAACTTCTCTCTATCTCTCACTGTATATCTCTCATTCTATGTCATTCTAACTCATTCTACCTCATTCTACCTCACTCTATCTACCTATCTTCTCTCTCACTATCTCACACTCACTATCTCACACTCACTATCTCACACTATCTCTCATATTCACTATCTCCCACTATCTCACTCTCACTATTTCACACTCTCCATTTCTCACCACTCGCTGGCTCTTTCTCTAACCATTCCATACCCATTCCAATCACCAGTTCATGGCTCACAAAACTACACCACAAACTACGCCCAACCACCCAACACAACCTACAAAACCTTATTTACACTCTCACTCAACACTCAATCACAAAAACTCCCAATCAAGTATCTCAATGCGAACATTGTTCAATTCCGCCAGGATCTTTGCGTCATCTACAATTGTAAAAAATTGACCAAAAATCGACAATTTATTCACTACCACCTTACATCATAGTTGGGAATGTAAAGTGTAGAAGGATAACCCTTTGGCAGATCTCTGAGCAGATCTCTGAGAACTCAATTGTGCTCAGATCTCACATATACACTGAATACACTGAATTTCAGTTACCATCAGTGTCTCACCAGGGCCAATGGCACCCTATACAAATAAGTGAATAATCAACTGTTTGTACTACCTTTACTACAAACTATGACCTCATAACTTTTGACTATCATTATGACCTTATCCTTATGACTCCATGACTAACTCACACTTTTGAAACCCTTCATGGCTCATAATAATAAGGTTAGCCCAATTACATTTGCAGCTGAGATGTTCGACTCGGACTCCATGTGTTTTTCCGGGCTGATACGCAACATGCATAGATCTTCCTATTCTGTGTCCATCTCTTATCGATCAAATGATGTGGTTTCGTGTGCAACTCAAAATAATGCTAGACAAGCCTAGCTAAGGATAAAGCAAAGATAATAGAGAGGACAGATAGAGCAGAGATAATGATAAAGGGTAGACAATGAGACAGACAAGAGAGCAGACAAGATCAGATAAGAGCAGATAAGAGAGCAGATAAGAGACAACTGTACACTATGTATTCTGTAGATACTTCGGAGTGTGCCGATGCCCCACAAAAAACCGTTGTCGGAAAAGTCCTAGATCTGAAAAATACACTCAAATTAGGTTGCAATTGACGAGATCTTGACTAGGCAACACCAATTGAAACCTAATCAGCCCATATCATGTTCCCTCTCATCCTCTGCTTTCCTATTTTTCATCCTTCTCATAATCTCATCATCTCAGTCAGCTCCCTCATCTCATCATCTCCCTCATCTCATCCCTATCATCTCATCCCTATCATCTCATCCTTCCCATCCTTCATCCTTTCCCATCATATCTTCATTTCCACCTCATCTCCACCTCTCCCAATCTGGTGTTATCACCTTCCCTACATAATCACCAACCAATCTTTCGCCAGGACTGCACGGCCCGGCGCACCAAGCCGAGCTCGGGATTCGCGCGTCGGTGCAACAGCACGTGACCACGTGACTCAAACGCCGTTACAGGCATTTTGATGCTGAATCACCCTCCTGCATATGCCATCAGATCGCGCGCTGTGATTGGGCAGAGATTAATGGGCTGCAAAATTTTATAGCAGTGACAGTGTATAAATTGGGGAGCGAATCGCTGATATTCACCATCAACACACAATGGTCCTTCCACACGAACCCGAATTCCAGCAAGCTTACAACGAATTGACTTCCGCTCTTCAGGACTCCACTCTCTTCAAGGAGCACCCAAAGTACGAGAAGGTCATCGCCGTTGCCTCTGTCCCAGAGAGAGTGATCCAGTTTAGAGTTGTTTGGGAAAACGACAAGAACGAGATCCAGGTCAACAACGGTTACAGAGTCCAGTTCAACTCTTCCCTCGGTCCTTACAAGGGTGGATTGAGATTCCACCCATCCGTCAACTTGTCCATCCTCAAGTTTTTGGGTTTTGAGCAGATTTTCAAGAATGCCTTGACCGGCTTGTCCATCGGTGGTGGTAAGGGTGGTTCCGACTTTAACCCCAAGGGTAAGTCCGACAATGAAATTAGACGTTTCTGTTATGCATTCATGAGAGAGTTGTCCAGACACATTGGCCAGGACACTGATGTCCCAGCCGGTGACATTGGTGTCGGTGGCAGAGAGGTTGGTTACCTCTTTGGTGCCTACAAGCACTACCAGAACAACTGGTCCGGTGTCATGACCGGTAAGGGTTTGAACTGGGGTGGTTCGCTCATCAGACCAGAGGCTACCGGTTACGGTTTGGTCTACTATGTCGAAAAGATGTTGGAGAAGCAGGGTGAGACCTTTAAGGGCAAGCGTGTTGCCGTCTCTGGTTCTGGTAACGTGGCCCAGTACGCTGCCTTGAAGGTTATTGAGTTGGGTGGTACCGTCGTGTCCTTGTCCGACTCCAAGGGCTCCCTCATTGTGCAGGACGGTATCACTCCTGAGCAGATTGAGGAGATTGCCACCGGTAAGATTGCCTTCAAGACCTTGCAGGAGATCTCCACCGCTGCCGCCTCCAAGTTCCCATCCGTCGAGTACATCCCAGACGCTCGTCCATGGACCAAGGTTGGCAAGGTTGACATTGCCTTGCCATCTGCCACCCAGAACGAGGTTTCTGGTGAGGAGGCCCAGGCCTTGATTGACGCTGGCTGTAAGATTATCGCTGAGGGCTCCAACATGGGTTCCACCCAGGAGGCCATCGAGGTCTTTGAGAACAACAGATCCTCCCACAATGTCTGGTACGCCCCAGGTAAGGCTGCCAACTGTGGTGGTGTCGCTGTGTCCGCTTTGGAGATGGCCCAGAACTCCCAGAGACTCCAGTGGACCTCGGAGGAGGTTGACGAGAAGTTGAAGAACATTATGTACAACTGTTTCGACAACTGTTACAACACTGCTCAAAAGTACGCTATTGAGAAGTCCGACAACTTGCCTTCCTTGTTGAAGGGTGCCAACATTGCTGGTTTCATCAAGGTGGCCGATGCCATGTTCGAGTTGGGTGACGTCTTCTAAACGTTTGATTACGATATGTATAATAAAGGGATAATGAGAGGTGCGTAGATAACAATTTCAACAACGAGTAAATTTTTCAACAATGAGCGAAGCGAATTGTTGAAATTGAACGAGGCCCCGAAGATTAATAGTCTCCTATGATGGGAATGGTTTTGGAGAAGCGTTAATCTATATATGAAGCACAATTCGCTTCGCTAACTGAAAATGTTAATGATTTTTTTTTCTATATTGAATGATGAAGTACAATCCAACAATTCGTTTCACTCATTGTTGAAATAAAATAGAAGTGTTGATCTATATTGGAATGATGAATTCAACAATGAGCGAAGCGAATTGTTGGAAATGTTAGTGATTTTTTTTCTATATGATGTAAGGACGATTGCAACAATGAGCGATCTGAGCATTCTTCCAACATTTTTACCAACAACTCGCTCCGCTCGTTGTTGCTTCGCTCGTTGTTGCTTCGCTCATTGTTGTAAGTTGCTCGTTTCAATCCAACAACTCGCTTCGCTCGTGGCTGAATTGCTACGGTATCACAAACGGACTCGACGTCACCCTCTCCGGTGTAGATATACTCCTCGGAGGACTCGATAAATTCGCTCGGTCAGGACTCGCAACCTCATAACTCCGTTGTGATGGGTGCGGCAGGGGCGGGAGCATGAGTGTGGGTTCCACTGGCGACGAGAACTCCACCGCACACTCTTGACACAAGCGAATGATGGATTCCTTCAGTAGTTGGAGAAACGCCTTGCTCCGCGTCACCACTCCCCACTTGTACTTGAGCTGGTCCAACACCTTGGCAATGAACACAGTCTCGCCATTGTCGGACAACTCCTCCCACAATCTGAGCAGCACGTCCACGGGCACATCGCTGTCGTAAATCCGATAAAGCTTTTTCAATACGAGCACACGGAGTTGCAGGAGCCCATACATGTTTGCAAGCACAAGCAAGCCCGAGTAGTCACATAGCCCAAACTCACCAACATACAGCGGGAACTCCAACACACCAGTGTACAAAAAATACACTAGTCCCCTGACCAAAGTGCCCATCTCTGGAATAAACATGCGGCCCTGCGCATTCTCATTCATGCCGCTCAGTATGAGCCGGCGAAAGTGCGGCCAGCGCGCAATCAATATGGACTTGTGAACTTGAACAACCTCGAGCTCATCCTTCGCATCCTTCCCAAACACATCAAACTCCTGGCCCTTTTGGTGCTCGTTTCTGTAGCAGTAAATGTCAAAGTCAGTAAATTCACCATCCACCAATAAACGCCCCATGTCTGAAGAAACAGTGTCTTCCGCATACAGTGTGCTCAACCCAAGGTCAGCAAGTGATATAGTGAACACATTCCCAAGTTCGTCTCCGCGCAGACCGAAAAAGTAGAGGGTGTGCCCACTCACAAACACCTGCTTCCACGTGTGCTCGTGCGGTACCAACGAGGCAAACTCGTGCGTGTTGAGCAATGTTTGGTGGTTGCACGAATCCTTGAGGTCGATGCACGCCAAGCTCAAGGGCAGAAGCAGAACTTCCAACTCAATGCCATCGGTGGGCGCATCCATATAGATATTACTGCGGGGGAGCGTGTTGTAATCGTCCACCTTCAGAACCATGCTGATATCCCCCGTGTGAAGCAGGTAGAAATAGTGCGTGTCGTTCACATGGATCATGTCCTTGTCCAACCCCCCAAACGCATAGATTCTATCGCCATGCACCGAAATATAATGGTCCGAACGGGCCACAAATTTCGTGGGGCCAGACCAAACACCGTGGTGGAGGTCGTAGCAATACAAATCGTCAACGGGCGATGACTGTATGAGCCCTCCACTGATATAAACCTTCAGTCTGTCCTCCGATAAGCAACACGCATGACGGTACCGGGGGCTCGGAGCATTTCTCATGGCGAATTCCGGTGCGGGGGTCCATTTGCGATCGTAGACATTGTACATCATCATCACCAGTTCCTTCACACTACCGTTATCGGGAGTGGGTTCATAGGGAAGACCCCCGAAAACCAATACATTACCATTGCCAATGTAAACTGCCAGGTGGCCTTCACGTTCTATACCCTCGTGCTTGTCATCAACTTCCCATTGCCGTGTCTCTAGGTTGTAAAGGTACACATTACTATCGAGAACATCCTGCTCGTCAAAGCCTCCAAAGAGGAACACATAGGGAGTGCCTGTACATATAGCAGTGACTGCTCGGTCATTGTTGGGGGGTGCCGCTCCAGTAACATCAAAAACAGACATAACAGCCAGGGAGCAATTGAATTAGCAGCACTTAGCAGCACTTGTATTAGCGCACAAGTACTAGACTAAGAGTAGACAAAGTAGACTAAGAGTAGACTAAGACAAAGAGTAGACAAAGAGTCAAGTGGAAGGGTCGTTTGCCTGCTCTTGTGTATGTTGCTTGTTAAACTCTTATGACATTAGTGCTCTGGAGAGCGATGGTGAAGTGGTTACCGCTGGTGTAATTTCAGTGCGACTAGAAACCAGAATAGTGAGAAATAGTGGAGAAATTGAAATTTGATAGTGGTGAATTGAACACATACAAATGGTAAGGTTAGTGGATTGAAGACTACTAAAAGTTACAAGTATAAAGGTAGTGTACATTCAGTCCTTAGATAGTACTACTAGTACTACAAGTGCTACAACAAACTAGTAGTGTACTACTAGTAGTAATAGTTGTACTGAGTTAGTAGTCCAAGTACAAATACTATTTACTATGTTCACAATTGAAGGACGATCGAGTGACTCACACAATCGAGGGGCAATCGAGCGACTCACACAATCTCGCGTTCGCTTGATTACCAAATCTCCAACGGATCCCTATCCATTTCACTAATCAGAATAGCAGCATCTGGCAACTCCCCCTCCAACTCCTTCTTCATCACCTTCAAAAACGCACGCTCAGTATTGGAGTGATTACACACAATCACACTAGCTCCCGATTCCTTAAAGAAAAGCGCCTCGTGGTGCGACAACTCTCCCGTGTAGTACAAATCAGCCTGCACACCCTTGAATACTCCCCCCCCAGACCCAGCACAGATGGCAATGGTACGGATCTCCTGCTCCTTGTTCTTGGTGGCAACCTGCACGTGTTCCAACCCCAAACTCTGCTTCACATTCTTGACAAGAAGCAGCAACTTGACAGGCTCCTTGAGTGTGACGAGCCTTCCCATTCCACATCCCTCGAAACTCTTGTCCTTTTCAATGGGTTCGCTGGTGGATTCAATCCCTTGGCTGATTCCGTTCGCCAAGAAGTCGTTCACACCGCCAGCAGCACTGTCCACGGCCGTGTGGGGGCAGTAGACACTGATATCGTTCTTGATCAACTTGAGAAGCGACTTTTGCTGGGGGTCAGCGGGCGTAATCAGCTTGAGACCACGGAATATAAAGGGATGGTACGCCATGATCACATTGGCACGCGAACTAATGGCTTCGTCGGCCACGGCCTGCGTCAAGTCAATGGTCAAGAGAATGCGCAATGTTTCATTGCTGCTTTCACTGGCGGCATCCACTAAAAGACCAGTGTTGTCCCATGACTTATCCGCCAATGCAATGGGATAGAACTTTTGGACTGGGGTTAGTGGTGTTGGAGTGGGTGGGGGTTACTTACTTGCGTTCACAAACTTGGTGACTGAGGTTCTGGACATACTAATTCAGAACATTTGAGCGGAGCGAAAATGTTCCAAAGTACACTCGATGAACATGTGAGCGCAGCGAACATGTTCTGGAGAGAATCAGAGCAATTGAAACATGTGAGCACAGCGAGCATGTTCTAGACCAATCTAGAGTAATTTCAGAAAGCACAAGAGTCAGATAGTACAAGTGTCAGTAACAGATAGTGCAAGAATAATTGATACAACCACTCAGACAACATTTAGACAAATCTGACTAACCGATACGCTTGTTGTTCAGCCATTACTTGAACATTCCTTGATTACTTGAATCGTTGTCCTTCTGTCACAATTAACCCTCAAGAGTTAAGCCCAGCAAAAGTACTCACTGATTGGTATTCTCGAATTCACAACTTTTACTCCACTCTTACTCTTACTCTACTCTTACTCTACTCTTACTCTACTTTTAATCTACTTTTAATCTACTTTTAATCTACTTTTACTCTAAATCTACTCTACTTTTACTCTACTTCCACTCCACTCTTCACTTACTCTTGCTACTCCACGCTGGACTCAAACCCTACATTGGTTGACCTTTACAATATTCCACCACCACTACTTTATAGTGGACTATATAGCATTCATGTGCTAGAAGCAAAATAACTAAAACCTCTTAGTTCTTTTCAAGAGAACCTCCACTTGTGAGCCTTCCAACACTACTGGCTCGCTTAGGGGGCTTTTTGGGGTTTTGGGGCTGTACACCCACCGAGTGGATTTGCACAGCCTCTGCTTACTTCTGATAGGGCGTGTGGTCTAGTGGTATGATTCTCGCTTTGGGTGTCGCTTCGATACAAATATGCGAGAGGCCCTGGGTTCAATTCCCAGTATGCCCCTAAACTTTTAGCTAGCTTTTGCTAACTTTTGTTTGCCAACACTCTGGTGTCAAATGCCTGTGTATGCAGGCCCCATATTGGATTCCTATTTTGGCGCAAACTAGAACCGAATAGCGGAATACTCACCAGTGTATCCAAACTATTGGGTGCACACGGTCCAATTCTAGCTGATATTTTTTCACAATACGAGAGCAATGAGCGAAGCGAATTGTTCGAGTGTTGTGAAGTAGCGAACGAAGTAGCGAACAAACGAGCGAAGCGAGTGAGTGAGTGGGTGCTGGGATTCCCATTGAACTAGCGCTATTTAAAAGGTAAGAAAGTTTGCATCAATAAATAATGCAACTATTCTTACTCACAAAATCGAGAGTACGACTGCAGTTGAGTGCATCAACAGTACACAACTCGCTCAGTAATCATTCACTCGAGCAATTCGCTTCGCTCATTGCTCGCTGCTTTATTACATCTTTAATCTTCGTATTATTCATTAATCGAGCAAATCGCTTCGCTCATGCTCGCTCACGCTCATTGCTCTCAATATTAAAACAGAAATGAAATAAAGGCTATATGTAAAATTCATTCAACTTGTGTATCTCCACGCACATAATCTCCCAATTCAACCCATTCTTGTGCCGGAGCCCAAGGTGGTCTTGGTAGAGAAACAACTCGTAGAATATCCGCAAGTTGGGCTGAATAATGATGTTGAACCGCTGCACACGCAAAAACATGTACGCCGTCATCAAGTCAACCTTGTAGTGGCGCATCATCAGCGCCATGAGCAACAGCGCCAGTCGCGATACCCCTATCCGGCAGTGTATCATGGTCTTGGCCCCCCCAAACTCAGGGAGAAACTTGCGCTGGATATCCAGCGGACAGTCCACCAACAAGGGAAGTATCAGGTCCTTCCCGTCGTCCTTCAAGTTGTGGATAAAGACAAATCTCGTCAACCCGCTCGGGGCACACTTGTACCGAGTCAAGTCCACATCGTAAATGCGACAGTCTCCATGTGAGAAAACAGGCTTGATCATATCCACCCTGCCCTGGCTGAACCTCCGTCTCCCCCTCTCCTCTTCGACGCCCCACAACACAAACTCTCGCTGCTGCTGCACCCACGTGGGACACTCGCCGATCGAAATCAACTTTTTGATGCCCACAGACTCCAACACCGTGGCGGAGTTGGCGTGCGCCAACAGACCCAAGTACACGTGCGGTAAAATGTACAGCGGGAAATTGTTATCCTTATCAAAGTCAAACCAGTCGCTCTTGCACTGGGGCAACTGGCAGTGGACGTCACTCACCACCACACCAGCCAGAGTATCGCACTTGAGCTGGTTGATGGCACGCTCCAAGCTTCCCAAAAGAAGCAAGTCCAGCTTGAAGTAATAGAGCTTGGTGCGTCTGGTCAACTCCACAATGGCGTCGCGAAAGTTGTCGTGGTGGAGGAACTGGTATGCGGCAATGGTGAGTAGCGAAAGACCCGTGAACCCATCGAATGAAAACACAAACATTTTGTAGTCGAGCTTGACAATGTACTGCATGAGCTTGAGAATGTTCAAAAACACAAGGAGCTCCAGGTTGGTCAAGCTCTCCAAATTCACCAGCCCCAGCGAGGGGAACTCGAGGTAGTACACATTGTTGCGCGTGCACTCCTTGTTCAAGTCATTGTAGATGGAGTTGAGGAGATGCAACAGCGGCATCGATGCATTCTCGTTGCAATTCACCACGAGCTTGAACTCATGCAGCACATTCTGGTTAAAGTCCATCACGTTGCCCACACACAAGTTACGCAGGATCCAGCGCTTCAGGTTGAGGCGCCAAATCATGGCCTGCTCACAGTTGAAGAGCCCGCTCCGGGCCTCATTCACATGGCACTGGAGATCAGGGTTGCTGTGCACCTGGCCCTCGAGCGCATTGGCAGCGAAAGTCGAGTCCACCACCGGCTTTTGAAAGTACGCGGGCTTCACGTCTTGCCAGTCCACATCCACAACGTACACTGTATGGGCCGGCAGCTTGAGGGAGTTGAGCAAGATGGCCAACTGCGTATTGAGCTTGGCATTGTTGTCGTAATTGTACACCACAAAGCTCGAGTACGGCGCCATCAAGCGCACCTGGTCGCGGTAGTTGCGGTTATTGAGGTCGGAGTGCGAAACCGCAGCAGCGTGGTCCGCAAACGCAACGTACGCATTGCCCTTGCGAACAAGCAAGTCATCGAGCGACACAGTGTTGCGAAGAGGCAACCTGTGCACATCTTGCGGCCGACTACTCTTGAAGGACGACAATATCGACAGGGCCTCAAAACTGCTTCTCCGGTCCTTGCGCTTGTCCTTTTCACCAGCATTGATAAACATCAAGTTCATCATCTGCACCTGTGGGTGGAGGTCGGCCACGGAATCCCCAAAGAATTCACGCTGGGGAGCACTCTGGAGCCCGTGGAGGTAGGGGAACATGCGCACGTCATAGTCCACGTTATCGCGCACGGAAAACTCGTCGCCGCTAAAGCGAGACACATAGTAAAAGTCAAGCAAGGAATTGAACTGGGCAGCCAGTTTAATGGCCTTGATCAGAGGGAAACTAGTGTACGTCTCCAAGGTGGTATTGTACTGGTGCATCCAGGTGAGATCGGGGTTGCACTCTGTGATGCTGCTGTTGCGCAGCATCACGTCGGTGTGTTTGTAATTACCGCACTGAAACGAGTCCATGTCGGTGATACACGGAACCAGTTGCGATGGAGTAATGCACAGACGAGTGACAATCCCATTATTCACCACCATAACAGGGGGGAGAGAAGAATGGGAGGAGGAGGAGTAGGAGGAGTAGGAGGAGTAGGAACTGGAGCCCAAGGAAGAAAAGGTGGAGCCCACAGAACCCACAGAAGAGATGCTCAAGCTAGTTCTTTCTCTGCCTTCTTTTTCTTCTTTCTCTTCTTTTTCTCTTTCCACTCCTTCTTCTACTCCCTCACTTCCCACTCCCTCTTCTCTCTCCATTCCAGTAAACGGAATACTCTCGAAAACATGAGCATTCTCATCCAAATCCCTCAAAGTACTCAACTTTTCAACTTTTCCAGACTTCAAACCCTTGCTCAATTTTTCAGCCGCCTCGAGACCTGCATTGTGACCCAAAGCGATCTTATCGCCCATCAGATCCGTGCAACGCGACTTGCCAACACCAGCATCAACTTTGCCAACACTAACTTCACCAGCACCAACATCAACAACTTCACCACCAACTTCACTACCAACCTCAAGAACTCTACCAGACTTACCAACACCAACAACCTCACCAACAACAACCTCACTAACAACCTCACCAACATCACCAACACTACCAACCTTATCAACACCTGCACTAACAACCTCACCCACCCTGTTACCATCAACCTCACAACCCACGCTTGTCGTATTGGCCTTCACTTCCCCAGAAAAAACACTGCAGTGCGAAAAAGTTAAAACTTGATCAACTTTTACCCCCTGGGCATTTAATTTCGGCCGCGCGAAAAAGTCGTCCTCCAAGTTCATCTTTACGTCTTCATTCTTAATCTCCACATTCTTAATCTCCACATCCATCTCCACATTTTCCATAACTTCATCTTCAACTTCGTCCATAACTTCATCCATAACTTCATCCATAACTTCATCCATCTTTTCTTCCATTTCATCTCCCACTTCTCCCACCTCTACTTTCTCTCCCACTTTCTCTCCCTCTCCCTCCACCTCCTCCTCCCTGAACACCCCCTTGAACTGCCCAAGGGCCAACGATCTGGGGATCCTCTGGTTGGCAATGCCCGCACTGCAATACGGCGGTGCCTGTCCTAGCTTGGCGGCAACGGGAGCTTCAAGAGCGCACGAGAGCGCGGCAGGAGTGCGGGTGGGCAGGACGTGTGGAATCCTAGCAAACAGCAAGTTTGCGTACGGTGGAGGCTCTTTCAAGTCGGCGGTGTTGTTTATTCTCATCTGTGGCCCTCACCAAGGCCTCGCACCCAGTATATATATTCGCTTCTTGCTACACGGTGTTGTAAATTATGGCCTGCGGTACATTGTGGTCTGAGATTGCCACAAAATATTATTTTTTACTCCCTATCGATCAGACTGCATAGGAATGACGTAGAAGTAGAGGATAGATATAGAAATAGGAAGAATAGAAATAGGAAGAATAGAAATAGGTGGAAACATAGATAGATAGAACTAGAGGAACATAAATAGGTAGAATAGGAATAGATATAAGCAGGGGAAAGATAGATGAATAGGTAGAAGAATAGAAGAATAGAAGAATGAAGAACGAGAATACGTGCTGGGAAGTGGAGAATATGAAGACGTTTAGAAAATGTGTGGAGTAGTAAATGTAGACATGCCACATGATACATGGTACTTACTATGCTACTATACTATTACATTCCTATTCCGTTCCTATTCCATTCCCATTCTATCACTTCCTACACTTCCTACACTTCCTATTCCATCACTTCCTACACTTCCTATTTTATCACTTCCCATTCCATTCTCCTCTGTCTAATTTATTCCATAAATAATATACACTCATCCAGCACTATCCATTCACTATCCATTCAGTCATCCTCCCCATCCGAACAATGGACAATAGATAAAAGTGAACACAATCGAAACGGTGAACTGGGGTTCAGCAGTGAAACTGAAACAAAGATGAAATTTTGGTAACAAAGACACCACGGCTACCATTTAGCAATCATGTAGACGAGATAAGATATAAGAGAGAGAAGTAGAATAGATAAGAGAAGGAGAAGTAGTAGATAAGTAGATTGTAGAGAGAGGTAGAATAAGAGAAAGAGAAGCCAATAAATAAGTAGATTATAGAGAGTAATAGAGAGTATAAGTAGAGAGAAGTAGAGAGAAGTAGAGAAGACTTCCCGACTAAATTATATCTAATTACATTGTCTTGCTCGACCCTTCAAACCCTTTACGATGGGCCAGGGCACAAGTGGAGTGAAAAAAACATGACGCGTGCTGGTCGAATAGAGGAGGGAGAGTGTGTGTAGAGGAGAGATGTTAGAGTAGAGGAGAGAGTGTAGAGTAGAGAGTGATATAGTGTGGAGAGTATATAGAGAGGAGGTGAGTATAGAAATAGGGAGAGTAGAAGGAAGAGTAGAAGGGAGAGTAGTTGAGAAGAGGAAACATAAAAGGGAATAGGAAGAGGAAAAAGTAAGGAAGCTGGGAAGAAGAATGGAATAGAGTACAAAGATTAAGTAGCACAGAGTCAAATGGTACAAATAGAAACAAGACAATTAAGAAATAGAGTAGAATAAGAGAGCAAATATGGAATACAAGAAATAGAAAGAAATAAGAGAAACATTTACCGCATTGAGGTGAAATAAGAGTAATAAGAGTGGAGTATGTATAGGAAGGTAGGAGATGAAGACAAATGAAGAAGACAGAGAAGAATGAAGATGAAGATGAAGACGAAGACAGAGAAGAATGAAGATGAAGATGAAGACGAAGACAGAGAAGAATGAAGACAGAAGACAGAAGAAGACAGAAGAAGAATGAAGAACTTCGTTCTTCATAACTTCTCATTCTTCACTCTAAGCGACTGTTTACGATGGTCCATGTGTGCAGCAGCCGGAATTATGGAACATTCCCAATCCTTCAGTGAATTTGCCTAAATGGATGGAAATTGGCTTGGTTCCTGATCCAGTGCTCGTAATGCCGTCGCTTAATTATCTGGGCTCATTTCGAGATAAGGGGAGATTGTCTGGGGCTCCGTGTGCAAGCCTCAAACATGTGGGGGATGGATGCCAGGGGCACATGTGCTGACGATGTTAATGGCATGGTACATGGCAAATGGCACACCATTTTGGTTCCATATGTAGCCCAGCATTACCAGCCTTCACTGTTTATAGTAGTGTATGTAGTAGTAGATAGTAGGTACTACTATCTACTGCCTACATACTATACATACTATCTACTCTCTACATACTATCTACTCTCCACATACTATCTCTACATCTATCTACACATACTATCTATACTATGTGTACTATGTGTACTATGTGTACTCACATTCTCCCTGCGTATGGTTGCCTAAGCGACTGGGTCATCGAGACATGTGAACATGTGACCAAAAGAAACCCAAAGCTTATTTGAGGTGGAAGTAGAGATGTATGAATTGAGGATGTGAGCACTAAACTAGTACATAACTAGTACATAAATATGACTACACAATTATATAACTATGACTACACAATTATATAACTATATAATTATATAACTATAGCTATATCACACAACTGAACTACTACACAACCACACAACTATCTAGACTGATGTAAGAATGACGATTCTCGTCACATGTCAGTTTTGACATTTATTTTGCACCCATACACGCAGAGCACGCACAACACCCAACGGTGGACCCCAGGCGACAATGGATCATGCCAAGAGCTGGTTTGGGTGTTATGTCCGGGCCGATAAGACTAGAGTCACGAGATGAGCGGAGCGAATCGAGTGACTCATGGGTGTTCCTGAAGCATTTTGTATCTAGTAGAGAAGTAGAGAAGTAGATGATTTGGTATTGAATTTTGCTGGTATTACTCAGTGATAGTATCAATGAGTATCATTGGGTATTATTGAGTGTCATTGGATGTCTTTGAGTATCACTGAGTAGAGAGTAGCGGTATCAGTATCAGTATAAGAGTATAATCGCTAATTCTCATGTGTCTGTCATAGTCTCGATTATGATTCGACATAAATCATCTTTTACTACTAGATTCTGTCTGTGGATACCTTATATTGAGTGGTTCTTGATGAGTGATATACTGTTCTCAATTGAACCTACTTTTTTTCGTTTGATCTGATCGCTGTCCTACTACTAGATTACTAGATTGCAGATTACTAGAATACTGGATTACTATATTACTATATTACTAGACTACTAGACTATTACTACATCACTAGATTACTAAGACTACTACTAGACTACTACTAGATTACTAGATTACTAGACTACTACTAGATTATTATACTGCTAGACAACTACTAGATTACTAGATTACTAGACGACTACTAGATTATAAGACTACTAGACTAATAGACTAATAGACTACAAGACTATCTTGTCTAATCAACAATTCGCTTCGCTCATTGTTGATTCGCTCATTGTTGATTAAATGAGTCTCCTTATTACGACCGGCTCCACCGTCACCTTCCACTCCCTCCTCAACCAAATCCTCCTGGAACCCTTCCTCCAAACCGTACAGTCCAACTACAAACAACTAATCATTCAATACGGCAACGAGGTCCGCAATGGTGTCAATCTCAGCAAGCAGTCTCTTGCTCTCGATCCATTGACATTCACCCACTCCTCCACACTCCACAACACACCAGTGGACCACCACACCTACAACTCCCTCGAGGTGCTCTTGTTTCCCTACAGCGCAAACATTGCCCAATGGGTCGCGGACGCTGACGCCGTCATTTCCCACGCGGGGACAGGGTCCATGCTCGATGCTCTCCGCCAGCACAAACCTTTGGCAGTGGTGCCAAATACTGCCTTGATGGATAACCACCAGAAACAAGTGGCACAGGAGTTTGCAAGAGCGGGCTATTGCATCGAGGGAGGGGTCCAGGAGGTGGGAGTGTTGGCACTGAGGCTTTTGACAGAGAGGTTTAGGATGCTTCCGGAGGGGGGGAGGGTGCTTGAGGAGATAATAGTGGAGGAGATCAATTGAGTCACAATTGGCTTCGCCAATTGTGAGATTACTTCATACCCACAATTGACAACTCACAATTGGCGAAGCCAATTGTGTACCATCACCCACATTGGCCATCCACAATTGGCAACTCAATTGGCTTCGCCAATTGTGCATACAAGTCAAATCACAACCACTTAGCTTCGCCCATCCCACAATTGATACCATATTCATTGAACTCATTACCATCGCTCATACCCACCTCTGGCCAATAGAATACACAACATCACAAGGCTCCCATAATGAATCCTCAGTTCAGTCCATAGATAGAATGGAATATAGAACTTCTCATGAGAAGACCCTCACTCGAGCGGAATAGGAACCCCATTCTAGGAACCCCATTCTAGGAACCCCATTCTGAGTAGAAAAAGAACTTCAAGCAACAAGAAATCCCCATCAAAGTAGAAACTATAAACTAGAACTAGAAACGACAACTTTCGCTTCGCCGTCCGCATATCATGGCATGATCCTTGATAATTCAGTCATCACCAGTTCACCCCAATTTCACCCCAAATTTCATCTGTCCTGTTCTCTCTATTCTCTTCTATTGTAGTGTCTAGACTGTAGTGGTACTCTCTAAAGTACCTCTAATGCTACTCAACACTCTACTCTTTATTACTTCACTACTACCTCTACCTCTACCTCTACTTCCATATTACCTCACACTACACTTCGCACTTGTAGTACTTCGTACTACAAGTACTTCGTACTACAAGTACTTCTACAAGTACTTCTACAAGTACTTCGACTACCTTTTGTGCCGCATTGCGCATTGCGCATTTCACCTCT
Organism: Kodamaea kakaduensis; assembly: GCA_030558435.1. NCBI lineage: Eukaryota > Fungi > Ascomycota > Pichiomycetes > Serinales > Debaryomycetaceae > Kodamaea > Kodamaea kakaduensis. The sequence goes on from JAJMSN010000049.1 coordinate 106,131, forward strand.
CGTCAATCCTGAAATTAGCTTTAAACTAAGCTTTCTAGATTGACGTGATTGCGTCATGCTCGAAACCTAAAGGCGCTTTTGCGTCAGTCCTATTATTCCGAGTTCTCTCCATTCTACTCATACTCATTCTTTATTTGTATTCCATATACTCATTCTCCATATTTGTATTCCATATACTCATACTTTATTTGTATTCCATATACTCATATTCTATTCATATTCCACTCTCTCATATTCCACTCTATCTACTCCACTTTCACACCCACTCTTTCTGGTCTACTCATCAATCTACCTCCCCTCTACCTTTTATCTTTCCGCGTAAACTTCCATCTCCCTCCATTGTCTACACTGCGCTTATTCCATTGTATGCACCCTAAATCCATGTCAAGTAGCAAATGTAAAAGAGGCCAAGAAAGATGATGTCAGCCATTGTGTTCTATATCTGTCATGTACTACATCTTCCTCTATATTTTCTATCTCTATTCTCTATTCTGTATTCATATTCTCTATTCTCTATTCTGTATTCATATCCTCTATTCTCTATTCTGTATTCATATTCTCTATTCTGTCTATTCTGTATTCATGTTCTATTATGTCTTCTATCTTCTATGTCTTCTATGTCGTCTATTCTGTCTTCTGTCTACACTTTATACATACACCACTCGTGACTGATACCATTCCTCTATTCATTATATTCATTATTTGCCTATTCATTATTGTCCTATTATTATCGTCCTTTTTGTACCACAATTCCATTTGTGTCAAAGGTTGCAATTTTACTTTGCAGCCATGTATTCCTATTGTTGGCTTTTGCTAGTGCTCGCACAATGGGTGGCGGGATATGACATAGCCGCTGTAGAGCGGGTGCCAGAGCAAATGAGGGGGATTGAGGGAGCTGAATTTGAAACTGAAGAATTAGGGACTGGAATTGGAGGAATTGGAGGAACTGAAGGAACTGAAGGACCTCAAACGGTCAAACAGTACCTTGGCTCCCCAAGTTTTACTACATTCAGAAGATCTACAGTGCCTTGGATCAACAGTACCTTGGGATTGAATTTTACAGGTCCTGGGAGGGGTGAGAGTGAGCCTGAGATTGATGATGATGAGTGTGAGATTGAAGAAAGTGATTCTGAAGACATTGAAGAAAGTGATTGTGAAGACATTGAAGAGGAAGACATTGAAGAAAGTGAATGTGAAGACATTGAAGAGGAGGATACGACTAAAAAGAAAGAGATTACAAACCCCAAGCCTAAACCTAGCACCACACCAAAAGTGCCGACAAGTGATGTTACTTCAACTGATGCTTCTGAGGTTAGTTCAACTACTTCTGCGGTAGGTTCAACTATAAGTACTAGTTTGAAGGAACCTACTTCGGAGGAAACTACTTTTAAGGAAACTACTTTTCCTACTTTAGAGGAAACTAGTTCGAAGGAAACTTATAGAAGCAAAAGAAGCAAGGTAGGTACTAGCCCAATAGGGGATCCTTCAGGAACTCCTACAATTAGTACTAGCACTCCTCTTACAATCAGTACTACGACCAGTAGTTTTTCTAGTACTATCAGTAGCTCTACTACTAGTATTTTTCCTACTCCCACTACTGCTCTCACTACTGCTCTCACTACACCTAGTACTGTCAGCACTATTCCAACCAGTAAAAGTTCTAGTTCTAGTCCCATTTCCAGTTCTATCTTCAACTCTTCAACGCGGTCATTTTGGCATGCTTTTCCAATCTCCAAAGAGTCTACTTCTGTGTGGAGATCTACTCTTTTGTCAACTCTGTCCTCTTCACAAAGTTCATTTATTTCGTCCACTTCGTCCACTTCGTTCACCTCACTCACCACTGGATCTTTCAGATCCGGTGGAAGTTCCAGTGGAAGATCCACTAAAAGTTCTAGTTCTTCCACCTTCACATCTTCCACATTCACATCTTCCACCTTCACATCTTCCAGATCCAGTAAAGGTAAAGCCAAGTCCTCTTTTCTTACCACTTCTCTTACTACCTCTTATTCTTCTTCTACCTCCCCTGGATCTTTCAGATCCAGTGAAGGTAGTTTCTCCTTTGTTCACCTCCCCCTCCTCTACATAACTGGCATCCGCAAAAACAACATCACCATACACTACGACAACTCCAACCCCCACCGCCCCGTTCCAATCCTCCTCCTCTTGATCATCTTGTTTCTTTAGCGCTCGAAAAAAAATTCAACTTGAAAAAACGTAGTCACAATAAACAATGTCGGAAGTAAGTAATCAATCGATGAATTAAGTGCTTTGGTGTTCTTGTTCAGTGGGTGTTGTTCAGTGTTGTTCAGTGGGTGTTGTTCAGTGTTGGTGTTTCCCCTCCGCGCTACGAAATGCTAATGCGTTACCACTCACTCACTCCAATTACTCAACTCCTATCACCTATTTGCTGCGCAAATAGGGACAAATAGGGAGCAGCCTTACTAACCCCAGGTCAAAAGAACTATTCGTATAACCACGGAGCAGCACATCATGACGGATGTTCCTCCTGTGGAAAACTACCCCATGAGAAAATGGTCTGTGCAAATAACCATGCTTGACCAATCAGGAAAGGAAATACCGGCATCGATCCTCGACAAGGTCACGTACACTTTACATCCCACCTTTGCCAACCCCATTCGTGCGTTGAAGACGCAGCCCTTCAAGGTGGAGGAGCAGGGATGGGGTGAGTTTGACATCCCCATTGCCGTGCACATACTCGGGCTCAATGGCAAGGCTGGCGAGCGCAAGTTCAACCACGACCTAAACTTTTTGCAGGAGAAATACATTAACGACCACGTGGTGCTGATCCCCGTGAGCGCCAGCAAGAACCCGGCGTTGAACCGGCTCTTGCTCGAGAGCGGCCCGTTGCCGTTCGACGACTCGTCGCAGGGCGTGCCGGGCGTGGCCCCAGAGAAGCGCAAACTCGAGCAGCCACAGGAAAGCAAGTTCAAAAAGGCCAAGAATGGCAGCGCGAGCGCCGTCAAGGGCAGCGTGGACTTGGAAAAACTCGCAAACGGATTGACAAAGCTCAATGAGGACGACTTGATTGTCATTGTACAGATGGTGACCGATAACAGAACGGGCGAGATGAATATCAAGAATGATGTTGATAACGGAGAGTTCACAATGGATTTGTACACCTTGCCGGAGAGTTTGTTGAAGAGTTTGTGGGACTATGTAAAGAAGCACACTGAGTAGCAGCAACGAAAACAATGAGCAAGTGTTTGAGTAGACTACAGAACGAGCGAAGTGTTCGAGTAGATACTCTACATTCACTACGCTCAATTGTGAATGTAGGATCAGAATGGGTAGCTTGTTAATAAAGCTAAGAACATAGAGGAACAGAGTAGAAGGTGATGAAAAGAGTAGAAGGTGATGAAAAGAGTAGAAGGTGATGAACAGAGTAGAAAGAACGTGTGATGAACAGACTAGAGAAGATCGAGTAGAAAGAACAGAGTTGAGTAGGAAGACGACATTTACTACACTTCAAATAGAGTTTTCTTCACCTCACTATGATTATTCTTGGATAGTCTGTATGCAGGATTTGCGGCAATGAATTAGAGAGGTGAAGATGATAAATGGTGTGAGAAGATGTAGATCGAATGTGGATGAATTAGAAGTGAGATATTGGAAAAAGATATAAGAAGATATAAGAAGATATAAGAAGATACAAGAAGATATAAGAAAATATAAGAAGATATAAGAACGAAGAGAATAAGAGTAGAACTAGTTATGGGGATGTACAGAATACAGAGACACTAGAATAGTCTTTTCCTTTTATTGACTGAGGGGCTTTCTGGTCACGTTTGAGTGAGGATGAGGGTTAGGTTGGATGAACAAAGTGAGCAATTGGAAATACTTGGAAACAATTGAAAACAATTGGAAGCACTTCCAGAGTAATGAAAAAGTAATGAAGGTAGTAAGAAGGAGGAAGTGAAGAGGAATTAAAGAGGAAGTGAAGAGGTAAAGTAAGAGTAGAAGTAGAAGTAGAAGTAGAAGTAGAAGTAGAAGTAGAAGTAGAAGTAGAAGTAGAAGTAG